>VWYP01024204.1:0-38979 GCA_013400435.1 Pycnonotus jocosus
CATTTATTTGTATCGGCATAAATGTAAACCTTGTAAACCTATCTAATGATCTTCACATTGAATTTGCAAGCCCTAGAAACAAAAACATAGCACTAATTGCCTATCAATTACTGACAGTTCTCATTGTTTTATAGTAAATTGCAGAATAACCAATTATTAATGTTAGATTTTCTGTCAAAAGTATTCAGAAATATAAATACCTCCAAAGGAATGAAAGTAAAAAACCACTCTGTAATTTACCCAATAATTCTGATTCTAAAGAAAAAAGGACTAAAGTCACCAATAAACAACAGACTAATCTCTGTAATATTCTATACTCCTTAAAATACTGAGCACAAACCCCATTCTCATTTGTGGTACAACAAAAGATAATTAATAAGTGATCAAATATGAGGTCCATAGTAACCCAACATTAAGAAGTTAAAGCAGCTCACCAGCGCACACATTTCTTGTCTCTTGAGCTACCTGTACTTCAATATTCTTGCTTACATCCAGCTTCTCATTCAACATCTCTGTGTCTTTTGCAAGTCCTTCAACATTTTCTTTTTGAGGGGTTTCAGCAGTCAGCACAGGAACATCTGAAGCAGCTGTGGATGCTGGTGTAGTACATTTGGAGCCTGCTTGGCTAACATCAGACAGCTCATCCTAGAATAGCACCATTACCAGTAAGAAATGAAAAAAGTGTTATTAGAAGAGTTGGGCATATAAACTAAAGAGCAGACAACAAAATCACTGTATTTTACTGAAAATTATGCAAATGCAAAGACAGATGAATAAAAATAGTATTTTCAGCCAGTACACTCATATTTAGCCTATGGCTCTTTTACTCTTCTTAAGGCAGTTATAGCTGCATAAAAATGCCTTTATTTTTAAGAGCAATGTTTGATCTCAGCTGATAATTTTAGTCACTATTTTCCTGTGAAGTCTTCCAGAAAACAAGCAGCATTCTCATTCTAAGAGTCCTTCTAGCTGCACAATGAACTGCTTAATCTTCCCAAAGCTGTTATAAAATTAATGGTTCAGAATATACACGGTACCTTAAAAAGCAGCCACTGAAGCACTGATGCAAACATGGATTTAACTGATATAAAACTGTAGTAATTCACAGAACAATAATCACAGAGTGGCTTGGGAGGAATCTTAAAAATAATTTTGTTCCAACCTCCTGCTGTGAGCAGGGACACTTTCCACTAGACCAAGTTGCTTCAAGCCCTGTCCAATCGGGCCTTGAACATTTCCATATTTGCAAGCACTTCACTCAGGTTTTATGTGCTTCCCAATCTGAACTACGAGCGCTGGTGACACTGGGACCGAGACGTGGAACTGCAGTATACTTTGTCCCGTTAGATTTCAAATCAACCAAGGAACAGCAATAAACAGCTCCTCCTCACAAGCTGATTCCTGTCAACAAGTTACAGTGACACTGTGTCAAGACCCACAATTATGACATTAATTATGGACTTAATCCATCTGCTGGACTCCAGATTGGGACCATCACTCAGAGCTGCATCAGACACTGGGTGAGAGGGCAGAGTGGATTGTGTGTGACACAACCAGAGACCATTACCTGAATACACCAACAGCCCTTTTTCAGTTCTCTCATCTCCTTCACATTTTAACTCCCATTCATGCCCAGACCCACATCAGATGTCTGATCTATGACTTAAGCAGCACATGACAGTGAACAACAGCTCACTACAGTGAGGAAAACAAGTCTGCCTGTTTAGGCCCATAGTTTCTAGCACAGACCAGCAGAGGAATCTTGCTGGGGAAAACAAAGATGAAACTTGAGGCTGCTTTGTCCAAAATGAAGGCAGGATGGTAACTTTTTATCAAAAGTTCTTATACAGTTTGTTTGGGAATCAGAGATGAAAGCAAGGCTCCTGGACAAGTCTGTGACATTTTTAAAAGAGAACGTGACTGAACTTGTCAAGAACAACACAAGTTTAGATTTTGCAAAGCACAAATTCACTGCATGCTTTTTCAAGGAGGAAATGAAACTGAATTTTAAGGTCATTAAAAAAAACCAAAACAACAAACACAGAAGAGACCTGCATGTAGATATACTGTTCTCACTTGTACTTAGCATAAGATTACTATGAATTGTAACTTAGAGGTTTCTCCTTTTGGAACTTACTAAGGCAAAATTTTTATTTGTGTGGGGACATGGAGCAAAACATACATTTATTTGTATCGGCATAAATATAGACCTTGTAAACCTGTCTCATTATCTCCCCATTGAATTTGCAAGCCCTAGAAACAAAAACACAGCACTAATTGCCTATCAATTACTGACAGTTCTCATTGTTTTATAGTAAATTGCAGAATAACCAATTATTAATATTAGATTTTCTGTCAAAAGTATTCAGAAATATAGACACCTCCAAAGGAATAAAAAACACTCTGCAATTTACCCAATTGCCTTTTGAACTGGTAAAGTTGAGGCACTGAATAATGGTTCATACTTGAGCAAGCAGATACAGAAGGGAGGAAGTGGTGCTCCTTACCAAGGACATCCAGAAACGAGGAATCACACAAACGAGAAATAAAACCTCAGCAGAGCTGCTGGCTCTGTTTAAACATTTCTACATCTTTGTATTCCAAGAGCATCCACTAACTGATGCAGCACCAACTGATCACTGACTTTCATACACAAAGCTCAATGAAAATAGCTTGATAGCACAAGAAATAACAGGGAATAAAATGGTCCCTTCCCTAAGGGATTTTCAAATCACACCATCTATTTTATATTTCTGACTTTATGGTATTTTTAGCTGTTGGAAACCACACAGATTAAACTATTACAAATATTTATTCTAGAACTAAAGAAAAGCAGAAGCAATTTCAATAAGTGACACTGAATTAATCGGAATATCTCAAAGCCTAAACATTTGAAAGGTCAGTGCTGTGTCGACTTAGCAAAATTGACTTTTTTTGTCACGTTGCCAAAAGACTTCTCCTCAAAAAAAAAAAAAAAAAAAAAAAAAAAAGTTGAAAAAAGTCAATAATTAAATCTGAAGGAGTAACTCATCTGCAATGCTCTGCAGGAATGAGTAGAAAAGAATGACTGTAGAATGAAAGTAGAAAAGTACATAACTGTGTGTCATCTTATAATGATATCCAGCAATTGTCACTATTGCACAAGCTACAGAATACCCAGATTTTTTCATCTCTGCCATCTCTTTGTGATACTTTTGGAGGAAACACTGATCATTAATGAAAGGTTCAGACATGAATGGAAAATAGATGCTAGAAAGCAGCAGAATCTTGTTTGTGCCTTGTATTGGACATTAAAAATATTCAGAAGAAAAGTATTAGCGAAAAGTTTCAAATGCTGGTTTTGACTTTAATATATCATGTTATTCAACAGTTTCACTTCAGAAGTACATTACATTCACAGCTACAAAGTAAAGATGTTCCTTTGGACTAAGGAATTTATTCTGAATAAACAGATTTGAATAACTAAAGTTTGTGCTATTTTGTAAATTCTCACTTTAGCAGGACATTATTTTTAGAAGAATTATACCAAGAAACCTATTTGGACAATATGAATTAGCCAATTTTCTGAGGGGAGAGATACAATCAGAAGCTTCCCTTTCCACCTTATCTCCACCTACTCTTAGTCATAACACTTGTATTTATTGTACATAAGTTATATTTCAGTCAGCTTTCCTAAAATCTACCCATTTATTAACTGATGTTAATAGCATAAGACAAAAGGAATTGGACATATTTAAGATCCAACCTCCTGACTAACAACCTTTTTAAGTGACAAATTTTTAGAAGCAAACTCACATTGTCACTTTGACATCCCTATAACCACTACTTACTCTTCCCATTATCTCCTTATGACCTCCATGTTAATAAATTAATTCCTATTACATCCAAATAGTTTTTGTAGTTCTGATCAGTTAATACTCCCGTGCTAGGCAGGTATTAAGTTCACTCAACAGGAAACTCTTTTCAGCTGTATGCTTTTCCAGAAATAACAGTACAGCCATAAGCTCCAAAAAAAACCCTCATCCAGAAATATATATTGGGAGGATTTACACATTCCAGAGTTCTTCACCCTGCACATCCTCCTCCTCCTGTGCTGTGAGCACACCCTAGACTGCCAGACTCATCACACTCCAACACCACTCTCCCATTCCTCTACTCCTGCAGATTGTTTTATTCTACCCTCTCACAGTTGGAAGATAGAACAATTGCAGGAATTATAGCCAAGCTACGAGTAAGGGAAATCATGATCACAGACTAATTTAGGAAAGTTAGGTCATTCTCAGCTCTATGGTCTGAGAATGCATCATACACCTGGTAGTAGGCAGAGGCGGCATGAAGAGCACTGCTCGTGTTGTAGCCAAAGCTTTCCTTCTAAAGCAGCATTAATAAAGCTAATTAGACTGTTCCCACTACCTAGTAACATATCCAGTGTGGAAAAACAAGTTGGAACCTTTGGAAAGAGTCCTTAGTCAGAAAGAAAAGACCCATTGCTGAGAATAAGAGGTGAACTAACCTCTCATCATTCATTTGGAAAATGCCCCCAAAACTTTGTTTCTTGTACTAAGTTCCCTCAAAGCTCACTGGAGTAAGCAACACACTTGGCTTATACAGAAATGTTTTAGGGGTCCACCTCCTCTCTTTCAATTTGGTGGGGGGTTTTTGTTTTTGTTGTTTTGGTTTTTTTTTTTTTCAATCTTTTTAAAGATCTACCATCTGTTATGGGAGTTTTTCCTGCCATACAAGGCAGCCAGGCTGTGCTCACCTTGAGGCTGGTGTGGGACCGTGGCTGGCTCAACTCGTGGAATTTCCAGTGCTCTGCCGCAGGTGTTTCCGCCACCTCCCTCTGAGCCTCAGGCGTGAGGAGAGCATCTCCTGCAGGTAATGGGAAGATGCCCAGGGATATTGGACGCTCTTTCCTGTTGGAAAGACAGGCAGGGTTCATCAGCCATCCCAGATGTCCCACAGTTTACTTTCATGCAGGGCTCTGAAATCAGCAGGGAAATTCCAGGTTCAAACATCCAGACACTGCCCCATTAAATGTGCAGTGCAGCATACCCAGACTGTGCCATGGCACCCAATAATTCCTCATTTCACAACTGCCAAGTCAATTTCATGCCTTTAAATAGCAGTTATTGATTTATACTACTGCTAATCTATAGCAAACAGAAGTTTTACAGAAATGAAACATCAACAGAAGCGTAAGACAAAAGTATTTCCTTACATCAGACTGAAAATAATTTTCAGCAGCTGCTATTCAACATATCATTTTGCACCTTCTTCTCCAAGATATAACCACATACTTGCTACAACAGCAAACAGCTAAATCATCAACTGAAGCATTTGCAAAATTGTAAATAGTAAGCCTCAAGCAATTCTTCTCAAATCATTGGAGATTTTATTCCAGAAACTACACAGATTTATGTCAGAGAAAAGAACTGGGTCAAGGAATTACTAATGTTACAACTGGCTCAGCTAAAAAATGTGTAGTTTTACCCAAGATTAGTTCAACACTATTTCATCCTAAAGTTGCACAAAAGCTTGTGCCACCAAAGCAATTTATTTCATCCTAAATTTTCACTTCTTCACTCTTTCTACTTCCCTATGGCAAATAGCATTTGGAAATTCCAAAGGTTTATGCAGTAACCCTCAAAAGAAACAAAAAATCCCCAGGTCAGTAGTGTGCTCAGTGCACAAAAGGATTCATTCTTCCTGCTAGCAAGAGGCAAAACCATTGTTTGAATGGCAATGCCATTCACAGGATGCTGTGGCCAGCCTTGAAAAGGAAAAATATCAGCCAGGCCTCCAACTGAGATAAGCAAAGTGTTTGGTCAGGCAGAACGATGTAATGCAGAAAAAAATTACTCTAGTCAACTAGCACAGCTTTAAGTATAGCAGAGGCAGAAGATAAAAGTGCACAGGTGACGGCATAGTTTTCACATTTTAGCATTATAAAAAGACAAGTCACAACCACACGTGCTTTCTTTCACAAGGCCCTTCATAAATTAAACATAATCTAGGCAGAATTAGGATCTGTGTACAAAATATATGCAAATATATGGCAGGCAGTGCTGAAAAGCAAAAGCTAAGTATTTTTGGACATATTTTTTATTTTGTTCATTTATTTTGAAGAAAAGTTAATGAAGAAGGGATTTTATTTACTAATTAATCAGTAAACTCTCTTTGGTAAATTTTATATTGTCAAAATCACAATGTTCAAACAGCAAATAATTTTAATTGGCACGAACCTTTCTAGTCCAGGTGTAGAAAGATGCTTCTTGTCACAAAAACCTTTGCACCTAATTCTCACACTGGAGCTATCTTGGCCTTTCAGAAATATTATTTCAAATTAAGTCATTAATTGTGAAGTAGTTTAGTGCAACAAAGCAGGCAGCAAAGTGAGTAAAGCAAAATCAGTCTGGGTTACAAAATCGAAAACATCAGATAATGTTCCAGCATCTGCAACTGCTGGAATGAGAAACCCCCACAGTGGGGGATTCCCACTATTGTAACAGGTCCTGCTTTGCTTTAGATTTCCCACAACTCTCAGGCATGTGAGGAACAAAAGATAGGGCACAGAAGCTGAGATTATGTCAAAAGAGGGTCTGAGACCATTTCACTGGTGCAGGAACAAAAAGGAGGAAGAAAAGCTGCCCTCCAGTGGCAGACAGTGATGCCTTGGGAAGGCTGACCTGAAACAGAGACTGGACAGAGCTAGAAAATAAAGTAGATATTTACTGAAGGGCCTTTAAGGGTATACCTTGGGCAGGACAAGATCCTGACCAGGGCTGCACCCAAGGTGGAATTAGAATGGTCACAAAATGGCTGACTGGTCACAAGGTCTTACACTTTTATAAGTTTTGGTGCATTTGCATATTGGGGCTTAATTGTCCAATTACAGCTTCAGGTTGTGAGGTCTCATTCTGCTTATTTTTCTGTTCAGTCCACTGTCGTTTATGCTTTTGGGCCTGAAAGCTGTACTAGTTGTCCATCATCTTCAGCAGGAAAAGGATTTGTTTTGTCTACCTACTCTGAAGAGAGCTTACTAGCACTTAATATGAGGCTCAGAACTACACCCCTACACAGCACAGAATCTGAAAAACATGAAATCTAAAACTTAAGGCATCAATAGAGCTGCATTGCGAAGGGCCTGGCCTTAGGCAGAGGGTCCAGCACATTTCCTCATTGCAGGACATACCACAAAGCTGATCTGCTTTGCAATCCTCAAAAGAGAGAATATTAAATGGGTACCAAAACAGTTCACACCTGGCATCATTTTTTTTCCAGATTAGTTTGAAAGAAATTTTCCAATAAACATATTTTGATGTGTTAGAACAGAGGTCAGGTGCATTGCAAATCTGTAAAGTAAATGAAGTTTGCAAAAGAGGCTGAGCATCTGCACTAAAGAAATGATCCAAGTAGACTGAAGCAATTTCAATTTATCTCACTGCTTACTGAACAGAAAGCAAAGAACTCTTCTGCTTCCCCAGTGCCCAGAAAATACCTGAAAACACCACAGTGAGCAGAATGGAAACACATACTCTAAAAGCTTAAACTAATAATCTGAAGTGATGCACTGAAGCATTTACAGGAACCTTTTGGAATTTTTAGATACTCAGTTCTAAAATCTGACTGGGGTTAAAAACCAGAAAGAATTCTTCTGCAATTAGATGCCTTCATCCTATATTTTTTCTCTTTTTTTAAATTAATAAAGACTAAGAAAGTAAATTCTAATTCACGTAATTCCTAAAGGAAATTGGAAGGGCAGGAAAAAGCATAGCTTCCCCAAACCCCTCAAATCCAGTAAATACTCCAGGAGAGCAAGCACATTACAAAAAAAAAAAAAAATCTATTTCTTAAACCATCTGACCATTAAAAACTTTAAAATAACTTAAAAGTTACTGAATATGAAGTTCTGTTTTGGTTTTGTTTGGTTTTAGAGTTGAGAAGTATTTGTTCTGGGTTTAGGTCTCCTCCCCTTTTAAATAAACATAGCCTTACTAACTAGATCAATCTATAGTTTCACTTGAAATTTATTTTATTTCTTTGTATTTAAATGTTCATTCAAGTTTTGCATCAGCTACTGATATAAACTGGTGTTTCTTTCATCTGTTGATTGCCTTTAACCTTTGGAACAACACTTCTGTGCCCACAGATCCACATTTAAGGTATTCTACCATATGAAGTCTACATGCACTTTGTATTAAGGAGAAAAAAATTCACATAGCTGTTCAGAGAACACTAACTTGCAGCATTTATTCCCATTTAAAATAAAATTTACTATTAAATTTATAGCCACAGGTTATAAGTTTCCCCATGTCAAGTTTTCAGGCCAGAAAGCTGCATTTTATAACTTTTCCAGCTGTTTTCTATCTGTAATTACAGTATTAAAACATCAACACTACTTTTGGCCACAATATTCTAATGCATTTCTGTCTGCTACTGCTCCAGACATGTAGGACAAGCAGAACATAACCTGACGGGGAGGGGGGGGGGGGGGGGAAAGANNGGAACAGACAGCTGGCAACTTGCCATACAAGTACAGAAACAAAGGAAAGGGTAACATTTGTCTGAACAATAGTGAATAGGCTTTAAGGGCTCCAATGCTTAAATCATAATAGATTATTTTCCCCACCAATTAATAATCACATTTTTTGAAAATAACATGGTCAACTAATTATTGTGGTTTTAATCAATTAACTGACCTTACGTAAGTCTTTGGATTACAACAGGTGCAGTTTAATAGTACAAAGCCACAGACTGCATACATTTATGCTACACAAGATCAGCCAAGTACCTGACAACACACTGAATGTGAGCTTTATCCCGGATATTAACATTGCAGCTTTTGCAGCAGGTTGCAATAAACCGATGTTAAGACCGTCGCACAGAAAAGATACATAAACTGACCTTAAATAAAAGGCAATGAATCAAACAGATAGTATCTCTGTATGTGGACACATTTTCAACAAAACCTGACACTTATACACAATTTACTTCTCTAATTTGTCCCTGTTCGAAAAAGCAGGAGAACAGAAAGCAGGGGAGCAGCGAGAACACATGAAGATGGGGTTCAGTGGGTCAGAGTACCTGAGGATCCTTGGGAGGTTCTGTGTCAGAGCTGGCACCCCAGTGGAAATGGAAAAGTGCACGAGCAGCAGAACAGAGAGCGACACCAGGATGGCTGAGTTAATGACCACCGCCCCGCCAACAAAGCCAAACACAAACAGCAGCATGCAGCCCGGATTCATGGCGCTGTGCTGGCATGGTGGAACGCCGGCTCCAAGAAGGCTACGCAGGGGCCAAGGGGGGATCTTTGTAGGCAAAGTCTGTCATTCAGCCGCCACCACAAAAACAATGCCATCAGCAGCAGCAGCATTCCACTCTTCTGCAGCAGCTCCAAACCAATGACATCACCACCCTCCTCCCCCTGACCACTCCTCGCAGCATCGATGCAGTAGCGCAGAGGCACAGCCAGCCCAAGAATGCTTCTCCCTCCTTCCACGCAGGGTTCATAGGCTCCAAAGCTATCAAATCTGCATAATCTATTCCCAGGAAACCCTGAGGATGAGCAGGTACCATGCACACACCTCCACTGCCACACAAACAAAGACACAGCCAGACGGCGGCCATGCCAGGACAGCCACTGACATTTTCCCTGCCTGTCCCAACACAAACACCCCAAAAAGCTGAAATTATTTAAGGCTAATTAATGTACAAAATATATCTCAACGCCTTGCAGCACAACAGCAAAAGCCACTTTCTACGGATTTCTACACTGTTCTCTTACCACATTCCAATCATACAATAAATCTTTCTGATTCAGCCGAACCATTGTTGTAGGATTAAAGAACAAAGTCTTGCAAACACAAATGAATGTAATTTTTTTCTCATTTCAGAGTGACCAATAAACAGCTTACCTAATTCTACTGTGTGTTGTAGATTCTAGCTGATCACCCCCTGACAGCTGATGAAGTTTAGTTCTTTCCAAGTGCTCCATATAATTGTGTATCATCTGTTTAAAAGGACAGAAATAGCAAGAAATATTAGTAACACTTACTTGTATGACATACAGCTGCGTAGTTCTTGACCAATATATTCTCCTCCTGTAATGCTAAACAGTAAAAGCATTTGGAGACATTAAAGAAATAAAGAAAGAAGCAAAATTATACAGTGTGTAAAACCACAAACCAGAAGAGAAGTCCATAATAAATTAAAAATATTGGAGAACATTCTTGTACATTCATGCACAGGAAACATCCTAAGGGTAAAGAAAGTGCATGCAATATTTCAAACACAAGTTTGGAAAAGAAGTACCATGTTCAAATCCGTTTTGGAGTCTGAGACCTCTATGTCCAGCAGATATTAGCATTTTTTTTCAATACATAATAGGCACTATAGGCCTAATTGCAACTACTGTGAAGGTCAGACAATACACTCCCCAAATATTAAAACATTCTGAATCCACAGGCTAATAATCAGATTATTTCTGTAGGCAGAAATATGACGTTTCCATTTCTTCTCCTTTTCTACTAAAATACAAATAAACTTCAGCTTTCTGTATTTTCTACAAGGGAAATTTGGTTTTAAATTATCTAGGCTAACATCTCACTAAAAGGACAGAGTGGCTGTTGATTTTCAATAGTCAAGACAAGCTCTGCTTGCCCTCTCACAAGAGACAGGCACAGGCCAACATGGTACTCCTGCAGTTATGACTTATTTAATGAGCCCTGACTCCCATGGCCACAGGATGCTGCTCTCAGCATGTAACTGATGCAGGACACGCATCGGGAGAAGGACCAGGTATCATTGCATCACTCCAAGGTCTTCACTTGGACACATATCCCGGAACCTAAAACTGGGAAAGCCTGAGTAGAAGCCTATGTGCTATCTGGTATTTTTAGCACTTCCAACATTCCATTCACTGACGATTACGGCTCTAGGAACAAAAAAGGAAGAAAAATCACAGTTGTACTGCAGACGAGTTTAATGTACTTTTTTTTCCTGAGACGTATTCAGGTCACATCTTAATAGGCTTCCTCTAGAAAAAAAAAAATCCAACAAGCTATTCTTTAAAACTGTAATTTCTTCTGCTATTCTACAAAAGGTATATACAAACACTTCAGAATAGTGATATTACCAGGCATTTGTACAAACAGTTTATAAAATCTTTTCTTTTGGGGGCAGCTGCACATATGAGTACTGAACTAAGCAGGACCTGGAAACCTACATTTATGTGTTACTCTCAAGACAGGTTTGACTTATCTGAGTTTGACCTTCAGATGCCACCAACTTCAGCAAGTGCCAGCTTCTCCTCAAATGCTGCTTACCAGCATTAGCTACACAAGAGTAAATATTCTCAGTTTCAGATTTTTCTGATCAAACAATTGGCTTAAGACATCCTGATTGATGGATATTCTACAAATCAGTAACTTACACGCTGGTTACATACAGATGTTGGTTTTCCCAGCATTCACCTGAACTAAGAAAAATAATTGAGACAACAAAATACCATGCTATTGGGGGTGGGGTTTTTTTCCCACTGAGTTGCTAAGAAGCACTGGCTGGATGCTTGAGACGGGTCAGCCGGTGGTGAGGTTTCATCGGCCTTCGGAAGAAGACGGTGGAGCTGCTGCTTGGGAAAGGAAACTCACTGCTGCGGCGGGAGCCCAGCTCAATCCTGTTTCTTCTGCTCAGAGGTGAGCTTCTGCTCCTGGGAGCAGCCACTGCACTGGGACCTTGTTATCGCCTGCCTCACTAAAAGAGGAGCCTGTCGCTGTTTTCTTGGGTGTCTGGGGATCCTGAGCCTGCCCCTCTTTGCCCCGCTGGGAGCCGAGTCACTGTTGTCCTGTGCCTCTGCTGCTTCTTCGGCAGTAGTCTCTGCCACTCTCTAGCCCGCACCCCCGCCTGCCGAGACCTCCCGCCTCTTCAGCCACAGCACCAGAGCTCCTGATACATCTCCTTCCACCCCTTCCCGTCTCAGACAAAGTCGCCATTATCACGTGCTCACCAAGCCCGCGCCACAGCGCCCCCTGCATGCGCCGGGGGATTATCACACCTGCCCTGTTCACCGGGAGCCACCAGCACCCCCTGCCGGCTCTGACCGTAACTGCACCAAAGGGGAATGTGCCTGTGGTCAGGGAAGTTGTTGCTGGGTTCCTGGTTCTGTTTATTATTAATGCTGTCGTTGTTGTCTTTCGTTTGCCCTGTTATACATACTAGTAAAGAACTGTTATTCCTACCCCCATATCTTTGCCTGAGAGCCCCTTAATTTCAAAATTATAATAATTTGGAGGGAGGGGGGTTGCATTCTCCATTCCAAGGGAGGCTCCTGCCCTCCCCAGCAGACACCTATCTTTCCAAACCAAGACACAAACTATTTTCAGAGAAAATAGTTATATACTAGTTATATATAACTAGTATATACTAGTTATAGTTATAATATACTTGGACCGCTGTAAAAACCTTACAACACTTATCCTCCAACAAAATGCAGTGTTTCACGAGGCCATCCCATTTGTTTTCTGATTTTTAATGCTTGCTGACACACAGGAAAACAAAAGGACTGAAAGCTCCACCTTCAACTATCTAAGTTTTTTCCATATTAACCAAGTAGCCAGAACTAGATGTTCCAATTGATCCTTTGCATAGGTTTACACAAATTTATTATAATGCAGATAGTTTAGAAATTCGGGGGCGAGCGGGGAAACCTGAAGAGTGCGTAACTCTGAAATGCATTAGACCATTCTGTATTCTGTTCATGTAGTCTCTCATCACGGGAGGAAGATACTGCTGACCTGCCTACAAACATTCCCATTTGCAGCACACCAACTGGTTTCTCAAAGTAAAATTTTAAATAGAACTGTTGTGTTTTCAGCCAGTGAACAGAAGATGTGTGTCTAGTACCTCTCCAGGGAACTGCTAATCCATGGGAAAAAATAATAGGGTCAGTAAAACACACACAAACTTTGACGTTTTGCAAAGGACATGGGTTTAGCCTAGTCTCTTCCCTCCTCTCAGTCTGTTCTTTTGTTTACTGAAATGTCTCATCACATTTATTACTCACAGAGGCTGGAGGGCAGGTCAGTTTAAAAGACTGTTCAGCTTATATTGTTCTGCAGCTGAAAATGGTGCTGATCATAAGCAAATCTGTAGACCACATACTTCAGCACAATGCATATAAGTTATAGGAATCCAAAAATAAAACGAAAACCAAAATATGCAGTGCTGCATGGCAACTTAAGATTCATAGAATCATAAGGTTCTATGCGCATGTGCAGTGCTGCACAGCAATTTCTCCACAGATCCAGGCTATATGTGCCTGTGGCGTCCAAAAAATCAGAACAGTGGTACCACCATGTAAAGCTCACTCTCTGCCTCAACCCAGGGTCCCACAGATAAAAGTTGAATAACATCCACAAGGAAAAGAGTTCTTCAACCTCCCTCCCCACAGGATGAAGAGCTCCACAGCTGGTGCTGTAGAGTCTAAAGAAATGGTGTGTGAATTCCCAACTCCCACAAATTTTATTTGAAGGTTAAGGTAATAAATACTGCAGCTTCTTGGGAAGTAAGCCCACTAACTGCTCATGTGCAATGCAACTTTGAAAACACTCCAAAACCACTGGGATTTAAATCAGATGACATTCAAAAATCTTTTGAATCTAAATGACCCTCGAGCCTTGGCATATCCATGAAGATCCAAAAACATGTAAGGAATTAATGCACTAGAATTCTGAGAGCACAAAATCTGATTAGAAGTTCTGCTGTTTGGAGATTATTCAGCTGTTGAAATAAAAAGGTTTTAATATTACTGACAATTTAAAAATAGATTTAAATGGATTGAATTACTCTCTATTCAGCACAGTTTTTACTGAAGTTATGCTGGAGGACAGATGACAAACAATTAACTATGTCTACCCATCTTCTCTTCAATACAAGTAGCAGTCAATATTTAATCAGCCATAACCTTTCACTATGGACAGTTCACTCTGCTGCCCATGAACTCCACAAGTATTTTGTACACAATCTGTTGTTCCAAGGAACATACATCATAAACACAGAACACAGAGCACTTCAGCATTGTTGTAATTAAACACATTGCTCAATTACAATTAGCTAAGAGGATTAAAGATAAACTCAGAACTTGGAAGACTTACCTTAGTTAACAGCATTTCACAGTTCAGGTGTTAATGACTTTAAGGCATATGTACAAACCAACTACAACATGCTTTTGAACATATTACAGCATGAATGTGAAATCAATTCCCTTTGAATGCAATGTCTTTCCACCTCATAAAAATAGTCAGATTGGCTTCCTCATATGGCATGTGACAAGTTTTGCAACTGCAGAAGTGTTAAAAGGTTTTAAACTTCAGCACTGAGTAAAAGACAATGAACATCCTGCCACTCATTTCAATTTCTACCCTTACAAATAAACCACTCCCAGCGTATACAAGGCTGGCACTTGTCACAAACAAATGTGGATATGCCATGTTGGGGATGTTGTTATCTATACCTTTGCCTTAACGAGGTTGAGAGCATCTCCTTTATACACTCCTTGCTCTTTCACTCCTCCTTCCATTTTGTGTCACTGCTTTAGCTCCCCTGGACAGGTTTTAGTAATTCTTTGGCTGTCAGACCAGGCTCAGTGCTACAGCTCTCACTGCTTATCCTGCAGATCCAATCAGGCTGGGCACAAGCAGCTCATCTCTTTGGGAATGTGCACCCAACTGTGTGTATATAGATCTTTCTCTGTCCCATATAACCTAGATTTATTGAGGTAACAGATATTTCTGGAATCTCCTTAATTCAGTATCAAAGTCCTAAATATACCTCAATGGAAGTAACCTTTTCCCTTTCAGGGTTTGTGGTGAGTTTCTCACCTAAGTAAAAGCATCATTCCCACCAGAGAGCTTGATGCATCTTTATCCACGAACAAGATGGTGTTGCTGGCAGATACAATACTATGTAAAGATGTTAAATCCAGGTTTTATAGATCAAGCTGTTAATGCTCAGCATAAGGCTTTAGAAAAACTGTTTGCTTGAACTGATACCCAAAGTCTAATCTCACAATGTGACAGCTGCCCATGCTTAGCTATAATTGTAAATAGATACCTCCACTAGCCCTCTCTTCCCACCCAGGGACTTGCTGGGGATATGCTTATGCTAATGAACCTGACAAATTCCATTCCCAACACCAGAGCCAGGCTCACTGTTCTGTCCCATTGTATCAGTGCAGAACATTGAGAAACTTCCACTGCCCAATAATGCTTCATTAAACTAAGCCCATATTCTGTGTCAGGGAAAGATATTGAACCACCTCAGTCTGGTGTTTCCCAAAGAAGAAAAAGAATAACACCCTTAAATAGAGAAAAAAGAGGTTTATTTTGGAAACCTCTGCAGAGAGAGGCCACAGGTATTAGTTAATTCTCCAGCAGATTTCAAGTATTGCTTTCCCTCAGTTTCCCAACTGAGTAATAAACATAAAAGCCTTAGCCAAGCATTTAAAAAGCCAGTGCCATAGTTACAAAGCCCTTTAGCTCTGCAGAAAAAGGAAACTAAGATCCTTTACCTCCTACTCAGCAGTCAAAACCACCCTGAATGGTTTGGCCTGAAAGAGGCACCAGCAGCAGTGCATCATCTCAGCAGCAAAGGCAAAAAAGCTCTCACAGGTACAAAGAACAGACAGGCCTGATTTTATCCAGGCACAAAACCAAGCCAGATTCTATTAAACAGAACAGTATTTGAGATACAAGAGACAACTGACAGAATTCCTTTCTAAGTCAAAGTGCAAAGATTTGAAGACTTTTGTTTTAGACCACTGTCAACCATTCTACTTTCCAGCACTTGGCTTTATTATTGCTTGCACCATCTGGTCCTTTATAGACAGAGAAAGATGGAAACAACACCTTGCATACAAGTTCCATCTCAGGAACTCCAGCACACTGCTTTGTCACTCATCTCATCTGAGTGTTAGAGCACAGTATAATCAGCACAAGATCAAAACCCACTGCAAGTACAGGAAAGACAAGGAACCAGAGCACAGAAGTCATAATATGTTTAGGCTGTTCCATCCATTCTGTTCTGACCAAACATTTCATCCTCTTCACTACTTGCTACACCCCACCTTCCAATCTGCCATCTCAACTGCTCAGGTTCTCATACCCTAATCCATTTAAAATCAAGCCAGTCAGCCCAAGTACAGTCTTAGTGGGAGGGAGGCTTAATGGGATAGCCTGCATCCACATCAACCAGCCCACCTCCCTCTCTAGAGAGCAGCAAGACAGATGCTGATTTAACAGAAGGGTAATGGAGGGTAAAGCTTGTCCTCAGAGCCCTTCCCAGCCAGGGCAGCCCTATCTATCTCTGCAGCTGCAGACATCTCACTGCTGGGCAGGCTGGTGCTGGAACTGCAATGCAGATCCTGTCTCTGGCAGGCTGAGCTCCAAGAACTCCCAGCGCTCACCACAACACACACACTGCAGAGAGGGATTGATTCAGCTCTCTGCTTGACATTTCTGGCAGAACTCCCCAAGTGACTTAGTTTCAGTAGATCTTGGTCGATTAGGACTGAAAATGGGTGACATTCCCTGGGGTGCTGAACAAGCACCTTTGCTGTGCAGTGAACTCCAGCAAAGGCAGCCACAGACAGGTAGGGAAGGCTGAAAGGTGGGTATTGTGAAGACATGGATACAGAACCTCAGGCCAGGAGCTGGAAAAGAAAGACGTCCAACTCTGAAATATTCATCAGTGAAATAAAGAATAAGGGGGAGTGGGAGTTGGAAGGAAACAAATAATGAAGACAGAAGAGAGAAAACTTGCTAGAAATTAAGATTGCACAAAATGCAGTCACATTGCATCTTTAACATGACATCTGTCAAAGTAAGCATCTTAGAGCAAAATTAAAAAAAATCTTTCTAAATGATCTGTTCATTTTATGGTCAATTGAAAGAAAAACAATTGCCATTTTATTAAGTACCAAAGATGGATCACTTGTAAAGATAATTGTGAAGTGGACTCAGGCGAAAAGAAGCATCCCTTCCTTGTAGAACATGGAAGAAAAAAGTTTAAGAACCAAGTATTTGGTAGAAATATTTGATCCAATAAAACTGATAAACCTAAATGCTGAAAGGAAGTTGGATATCTGCCAAAATACCTTGCAATAAAAGAAAAAAGTTACTACACAGACCTAAAGTGTTGGAATTTTTGGGAAAAAGGGAAGCAGGAAATCACAAAGGGAATGGGGAATTGGGTATTATTATCAGCCAGTCCTTTCAAATTCCCAGGGATTTCTGTC
This sequence comes from Pycnonotus jocosus, assembly GCA_013400435.1. Taxonomy (NCBI): domain Eukaryota; kingdom Metazoa; phylum Chordata; class Aves; order Passeriformes; family Pycnonotidae; genus Pycnonotus; species Pycnonotus jocosus. Next base: position 17,294 of record VWYP01024204.1, read on the forward strand.
CCTGAGTCTCAAACATGCACCAGATACAGCCATTAAAATGCTGAGATGCTCTGCCCTTTAAGGAGGTGCATGTTTGCAAGATTCACTATGGTCTGGAAAACAAAGACTTAAGGAAGCAATCATACTGAAAGGGAGGGGTACAGAAAACAGGAGATCTGATTTTAGGAGAACAGAGGTATGGATGTACCATGGTACACTACAAATTATTTCTTTATGAAGAAAGGATAGTCACCCCAGTAAGAGTAAAGCCCAAGGAAAAACCTCTCCCTACACCAAAGAAAGTGAAAATAAAATGTAAAAGCAATTAATAAATTGCAATCAAATCAGCAGAGCCTGTTGTCCATTTTAGAGACAAGAAGATATTCAGAACACATCATAGGCGTTTCATTGAATTAATGGTGTCCAATACATTTAATCCTGAATTCCTTGAAACAGGATTCCAAAAAAATCTACCAGTTCTATTGTGACAGAACCCACAGGTTCTAATTACAATAACCAGAACGCTGCAAGCACCCAATACTCTGAAGTGCTTCCAGATCAAAACGATCCCAAACCTCAGGGGCAGCATTAAGATTTGTCACTTCTTGTGACACATTTGTCACACATTTTACTTAGATTTCCAGCTGTCAACAGATGTGCCATTCTAAAGTGACTATCTAGTAACAAATGTGATTTTAAAAATGCTATGATTTCAGTAAATATATTAATATTTTTAAGAGCTTCAGAAGTCTCGTCACACAAGTGCGACAGACTGGTCATGGCTCCAAGTCACTTTTCAGCTGCTGTGAGTATAAAGCAGTTAAGGTTGCTGAAAGCATTTAAGGTAGCCAAATCTGACACTTGTATCTGCTTCCCCCTTCCCTACATGGGTCTCTTGGACTGGGAGTAGTCAGTATGGCTCTCTTTGGTAGCAAGGATCTGAAACGAGATCTCTGACCTTCCAAAGGCAAAGCAAGGAGAGTAAGGAGAAGAACTGTGCTCAAGTGGGACTCCGCATTAATCAGAATAATTCAAAAGACACAGTGACTTCCTCACTAAAATATGTATATGACTTAGGCAGTAAAACATCCCTGTATAGGGAAGACAATGGGCTACTGAAAACTGAAGCATTGCAAGTCCTGTTTTTATGCTTTGGACCTAACTTAAACAGTATGGCTCTTATTTATTTAAATTAACACATTCAAACTTGTTCCATCTTCATCAGCAAATCCCACTTTCAACAGCTATCCATAAAGTATGGCAGGGAACTCTTTTAATCACAAATCCCAGTAGGCCAGGTTTTGGAAGGATTTGTTCCTACAACAGTACAAATAAAACTAACACAAAAAATTGACGGGAAGAGTATGAAAGTGTAATTTAATTTTTATCTCTTTGAAGCTTATTAGTGTATTTTGACAATTTGCCTTTGAAATACGGAAGAACAACTTCGTTTTTAAAACTTCTCAATATCTGACAAAGACATAAAAATGACAGATGTGTAATCAAACATTAAGAAATAGACACTTAGATCTGAATGAAGAAAACTACATCACCACGTGAAGCCTGGTTACAACTCAGTGTACAAACCAAAATATTCAATAACTTTCCCAACTGCTCACAACAAAAGGTTTTCCACAGGTCTACATTCTTACAGATATCCCAAAATCATCTTGGTGTAAAAACCTACCTCTGTATGTCTTGAATGAAGTGCATTGTACTCCTTTTTGAGTTCTGCCTCCCGCTCCTCAAGTCTGCTAACTGGAAGAAGAAGAAAAAAATAATTAAAACTAAATTCAGAGTTCTAATAAGTGAGACTGACATGCCTGGGACTAAGCAAGCAGATCAGAGTATTCCTACTAGTGAATAGCACAAAGCAGGATAAAAAGTATGTCAGTGTTTGTGTTTTTAAGCTCTTATCACTGAGCTTTCTAAGCACATCAACAGCAGCACAATTTTGCAATTTGCATTCCCCTAAAGAGCCCAAGTCCTACTTTCCCCTGCTGATTGCTAGGCCAGTGAGAGGGGATTTTTCTGTTGAAGGCCAGCTTATTGCTCATCCCAACCCAGATTGTTTCACATGGAAACCGCAGGAAGAGGCAGAGGCCACGTCGTTCAATCCCAGATGAAGCCATGGGCTTCAGCTAAGGTCTTACATCAGTTCCCTAAAACACATCCACACAATTTCCAGAGGTGTTTAACCAGTACAAACATAGGCAAGGTATTTGTTAAAACAGGTTCAAGCCCTATGTGGTACAGAAATTAAGGTTTCTGCTGGCATCCACTCACTTCATTGAGCATTAAGGCAATAGATTTAAAGACACAAAACATTTCAATACTTCTGTAGGTATTCCAAGAAATTAAAAATACATCTAGCAGATTTGGGAGAACTTTAGACAGTAAGTTCTTATTAGAGGGAGATGGAACCAACTGAGCAGCTCAGCTCATCTGTGCTGTGTTTCAGCTCAGTCTGAAACAAATGATGATATCCCAATGCAATTAATTTGCAGAAAAACTAAGAGAACTCAGAACCTTCTACACACAACTTATTGTATCATTCAAACACAAAACATTTTTGCTGCTTAGATGTGAATTCCATCTTTTTATTCAGGTATTTATCACAATATTTATGTGACATAAGCATGTGTATCAAATTGTGTAACTTGAGCTTATTCTACTTGCCATGCTTAAATATCCCTGGGAAAGTTCAAATTTATAGTTCCATGTTTCCAGAGAGTCATTGCCAGACACACATTATCTGAAGACAAATGCCAAGATCTCTGCAATTTGCATATTTTCATGTTGCCAACTCAGTCTCATGAAAACTAATTCTCAACATACCACTTCTTTTTGATGTATATATCTGAATTTTGGCACAGTATTTTTATCATAAGTATGTTTTAATGGAAAAAAGTATTTGCCCAAGTCAAATGCTGGAACCAAAATGCATAACTGTCTACCCACTCAATTCTGTATAAACATTCTGAACTCCTGATCTAATCTTGCTCTTATAAGAACATTAAGTTCCTTGACACAACCTTTTGCAGTCCACCCATAAATATCTGGTCAAAATATTACATCAAATATTATTTATAACATTGCCGGTCCAAATGCTTTCATTTCTGCCCTGTTATTAAATGGAACAAAACTCTTTGGATCAAATAGCAGCAGGGGAGGCACAAGTATCTATAACACAACCTAGAGAAAAATGTATTTTACATCACAATGCATGTATCTAAATATATATATATTTATGTGATGCAGAACACTACTGAATGGAAGAGTTCAGTTTATTGTTTTGAGGCACAAGTTTTTTGAAGTCTCCTTGTACACTTAAAGTGTGGTTTTATGGAAGCCTTTGGTAAGAGACTACAGAAACAAGAGTAAGAACCTACAATTAACAAAGCTATGATGTGACAGACCATATTTTATCCACTACTTTTGCCTGATTGACATCCTAGTTATGAGATACAAGATGTTAAACAGCTTCCCATCAGAGATATTCGGCAGCTTCCATGTGAGCACATTGCGCCCAGGCTGTGTACTACAGCTCGCAGAGGATGTCCCTCATAACCTTTCCACTGTGCTAAACCCGCTTTGGGAAAACAGGAGACCAGAAAGTGCAAACTGCATGACTGATGGGCCTCATGTTTGCTGAAACCAGCTCCCTCTCCAACAGTGTCCAAGCAGCCTCCCCACTGCTTCATTCTGGGTGGTGAAGTCACGGCTCAATTCAGCCTCACACAGAGCTCCCAAACAAACCAGGGTGATGCACCCAACATTGTTCAGTGAGTTCACGTCTAGACAGTGCAGCCTGCTCCAGGAATAAATTCTGCAAGTGGATTCTGGGAAAGTATTCAACAGTACATTTAATGAAGATTAACATCACATCAGGTGTTACCAACACCCTTCTTTGCAGCTGCCCAAAACCAGCCTTCAGGAAATCCACAAAAGCATTTCCCACTGTTATGGATACAATATATGCTTGCACAGGGGTTGAGGTTCCATAAAGAAGCACACCACTTTCCTCTCCATCTGTGAAGAAAAAAATGCTTTAAAATGTTTTAAAACTTTAGTGGCCCAGTAATAATAAAAAGTTCCTTCAATCAAGTCATTGAAGACAAATGTACATAGATGTACAATGATGCTGCATAGTCAAGGGGGATGTCTCCATTAGATCTGACGACTAGGTCTTTTTCATTAGGTATAAAGGTTAAAATTATTAATGGCCCAGAAGATGATATAAATGACATTAGGCACTTTCTCCTGGAAGTAATTTCCAGCTATGCAATACATTACACTCCTGGAGCTGGAAGTTTTAGCCAGAAGAGCACATACACTAAGTAACATACGCTAAACAGACACGACATCAACAGTCCTCAGGACTGGTTTTTCCAATACCAGCAGGACAAGACACAGCACCAGTAATCTATTCTACCCAAAATATGCCTCCCATCAAGATAAGATCTTGCCAAAACAACCAACAGAATACACATTCTTTTTCCAATTAAACACTGTGCAAGAGATCAGATACTCCCCAAGGATCAGAGATCACCACTGACTTGAAAATGGAGTCAGAAGAATTTTGAGGAAGACCACCAGATTCTCACCCCAGAAACTTTGAGAAACTCAAGTCACTATTAAAGGAACATTCCCATCAGCAGTAACGGGAAACTGAACAGGAGGGCAAAATGCCTTTCACTGGCACCCAGAAACATATTTTAAACTGAATTGTCACCAGTTCAATTTTAATACATCAACATACAAAAGAGTGGAGGTCTGGCCCTGATAACACCCCAAAAGGAGTGGAGCTGTGTGCTGCCACTGCCTCCCACATGCTGGGCCTACCAAGTGCCAACCAGACATAGCTTTCATCAGTTTGACTTAAGTAACAATTCAAAAAGTTTCTCTGATATTTCAGTCTCAGACTTTTTTCTACTAAGATGTCAAATTCTTATGGGTGGATGATAAAATTAGTTTGATTATATATATCCTAAAAGCAAAAGTATCCATTGTCTCTGTTGCAATGTGTCTTTACAAAGTCATTACAAAGCCTTGTTGTATCAAGGAAGATCTTACATTGCAAGATTACATTTTGCATGTGCAAAATACAACATGCAACAAAAAAGTGAGAAGCTCTTAGAAGCTTTTGTGGAAAAAATATAAAGGTCTTCAAGCATCACAAGTATGAGCATAAAATGCAAATATTCTAGTGCTTTTAGGATGATGAGAAGGCATCCCCCTGAAACATCACCGCAAACTCAAACCCAAGACCTAGTGCAAACTTCTCCAGCACTGCCAGTGTTCTAATACCTTTAATGACCTGAGGTACCAATCTTGATCAAAATTCTCTCATAGAAAATCAATTAAGCCTAAAAATGGGAGATCAATTATAATAGTAAACTAGAGAAACTGGAGTTTCTGTCTCCTGACAGCATTATGAGGAATTAGGCAGCCAAGCTGCCCACCCTGCCTGTTTGAAAGTTAAAGCTTACCTCCCAAGTCTGATGGCTTTTACCAAGTTTGGAACCCTCCATCTGTATGTTGTCCTCTGCCTCAAACTCCTGATAAGCCTGAGGGGGAGAAAGAGAAACAGACCTGCTAGAATGGCAAATCCAACCAGTGTGATGCCTTCAAGAGGAATTTCAAGTTCCTCCTACACAAGCCAGGACAGAGATCCAGCTCATTAACAAGCCTTTCCTGGCACCAGGACTGTCTGAAGACTCTCCTTGGACAGCTTTCATCTGGCTCTATTCTTTAATGCAGGGCCCACACCAAAGTTAAGCTGTAGATCCAGAAGGACCTTATGACCTCCTAAGTAGTTGCCAAAGAGCACACACATCACTTGCAGACTGAAAAGAGGACTGAGCTATCAAACAAGTGTTTACCCTGGAAGCGGTTAGACCCGCAAATCAAACCAGCACAATAAACTGATTTGTAAAACAAGTGAAAAATTCAACTCCTTGTCAAGATCATCTTTAAGTAGTTTTTACACTGTGAACTACAGGTCTAGATCTCAGTTTAATAAGTAGGGCACTTGAAATTATGACAATTTAGCTGTCAAGAATGCTCTGCTGATAGCAAATATCAACACATGCAGCAGCAACGGTCTTATCCCTAACCACATAGTGGTTCAAGTTTGACCCACTATGTCTCAGGCACACAAAATCCCCGCTATTTGTTACCAAAAACCCAACACAAAACTTTAAAAAATTCCCAAAACAAAACAAAAAATCCCACCTCTTTAAACATTCTGCTACAACATTTAATATAAAGACAACCACATGCCAGGACATACCTCACACAGACTGAAACTCAAACAATCAAGAACATATAGAAAAATCTTCTACACAAAACCAAGCCAAAAATCCAACTTCTTGCCCACTCTGCACAAAGAAGTGTTTCTGTGAGAAAACCTTTGATTGACTGCTTTGCAAACAGTGGGACGCTCCATTTATAAACTTGGCTACTGAAGCAAGTCCTTGTCTGAGAAAATCTACACGAAGTCAGTGTGGACACAGAAGCTTTAATAGACTAGATTTGTTCTAAAAGTTAGTGAAAACTCAGGAACGAAAGATTCTAAGAGACATTTAAAGTAATTTTCTTAATTACTGCAATACTTTGAGCAACAGAATCACTGTAACAACCAAACTCCAGCACAAACTACAATACTCTCTTTATTTAAAAACACACATGAGCAGTTAATCATACACCAGTGGATTTCAAGCTTTTCCCACCACTTTTGCTCAGGTATATTAACAGCTAAGCTTAAAGCAGGTCAATCACTGCTCTAATTTCCTGCTCCATTTTATTTTAGTCTTGAGTCCTGTAGTTTGGCTCAGTGCCTGCTCTGAAGCCAGCTTTACCCCCTGCTCCATCTAGCGGGCTGCTGGCTCCCAAAACCACACAGACAGCAGGTCTTTGGGAACAGCACTGGGCAGCCAGGAAAGGTACTGGGAAATGTACAGTCAGGAGGAAAACCTCCCTTTCCAGCACATCCTGATACTCACACTTCTTCTTACAGAAGGATTTTTCAGGTGTAGTAACTGATACCTGAGGCACAGTGTAGCAAAGGGCAGGGGGAATCTGCCCGGTAAACAAACCTGAGATAATGATGGATAACATCAGAGATGAGGAACATCCACACTGAGAACACACTAGCAAATGGTTCAGTTCCACATCTGCTAATCAAGAAATATAAGAACTCAAGCCATTCTGTTCCTCCTTTGCTGGAAATCAGATTAGTTCTGCTGTTATCAGTCTGAAAACAAAGCAGGAACAATCCAGACTCCCACTGAACAAATCTGAACTTTTCAACTTCTTTCCAGGATCTATTGAAAAGCTTTCTTGTATTCCTTGAGAAAAACACCAGTTGAGCCATCCCCAGAAGCAGTATTTACTGACAGAGCTGTTTCACAACAGTTTAGTTATTCATATCAACATCTGTGCAGATGTACAAATCAAAATAAAACCATTTTCTGAGAAGTTTCTGTTAAACTTCCCAGCTGAAAGCTCACATCAGAGCCTCCTTGTTAACTACAGATCCACATGAGCTGCATGATATCCCATGTGCAGAGATATCTCAGATATTGGATGCCTTCAAATTATCCATGAGTGGCTGTCTGCCTGGGTGTACGTAATAGCAATGCTGATGTCCTGAGAGCTCAGAGGAAAATTAAATATCAAGTAACATTTGCAAAACATTCACAACAAAACTTGGTCTTGCATTTTCTCTTAAAGCCAATAGAAGCAATAGTTCTGTTTAGCTTCTGAGAAAAACAAATATTCTTAGGTCAGCTTCCAAAGCATTTGTCTCATATCCCAAATAAAACCTTCAGCAAGCAATAGCTGCACAGTGTCACCTGACATGGAAATACCATCATCCCAAGAGTTGTGTCACAACATTTACAGCTGTTTCTTGGGATTATACTTGTTTGGGGTTTGTTTGCTTTGCTAGGTTTCTGTTAAAAATGTAGTTTTTCCCCAGATGTAATCTATCTTGTGCATAAAGCTCAGGTTTGATCAACTCAAGTATGTAGATATATCTGTTATTTTGTCAAATGCAGTTTGTTATCTTGGTTGTACTTTAGCAGTAGACAGATCCAGAAAAGGAGCCAAATCTTTCAACTCCCACAGCCTACAACCTCCATCAGAAAGCATTTCAGTCATGCAGGCATTGTGCTTTTCAGATTCTCTAATAAATAAGTTACTCAAAAAATGACTCCTTCAGAAAGCTTATGCCAAATCTGTTCCATTCCTGTAGTAAGTCAAAATATACTAGTCATTTTTTACTCCCAAAATTTTAATTAACTTATAGCCTGTAATGCATAAAACTGACATTCCGAGAAAGAGAGGCAAGGAAGGAAACTAAAATAAACCTCTGTAGCCCCTCCCCCAGAACTCAGTGGAACATCCCATGAGCTCTGAGATCTTATCCCTTCCTGTAATTGGAGCCTGAGCACTATCAGTATCCCAGCAGTATCATGTGCCTTCAGAGAGCACTGCTGGATAAATGAGCTGTGTATTGCTATTACAAGTTTTTAACAGCCCTCTATTTTCCAGGTCCAGGGTTGACATTTCAAATATTTTAATGCTGCAAACAAATTACAAGTAGAACTAGGGGGTCTCAAAGCAGCAAAGACTTGAAATAATGTGGAAGTCAGGGATTTTCAAGTTCTTGTAAAAAATATTTAAGATTCTATCCAAGACTGGCATTAGCCTCAGATACACCACTTCAGAACAGAAGAATGTTATTTATTGAACACGTGGCATTTTCGTGTTCACAGGTGCCCTCTGCTGCTGAGAAGGAAAAAATGACATGAATTCTAGATAAATCATAAACCCCAAAAGACGTTTGCCAACACTCAGTAGAAGTTTACTATAGATCCACAGCAGGAACTTCTTAAAACTCTGCCTGTACCAACATCATTCCTAAACAAATACCCAGGAACTCTGTGCTATTTAACTTGTTTGACTTTCCACACGGCAGAGACCCCAAGAGCACAGGCACTGCCCCTCCCCCCTCTCTGTCCAGGTACTGCTGAGAACCAGGCCACGCAAGAGACAGGGGCAACCCAGGGTAAGTTACAGTCAAGAGCGACAGTGCAAAACAAGATGAAAAGCTGGATCACAAGCCAAGGAGCTTCATCAGTGCTGCACATTCCTGTGCTTAAATAGAAGCCGCAAATCCTTATACCTCTGCTCTCCTTTAAGCAGTTGCTCTCCTTTACGCAGAGTGCCATATATTGCAGCACCATTTTTCGGTAGCAAATTTGACTTAGGCAACCACCACAACCCACCAACTACCAGGACTGGGTGCTACACATCATGCAGGAGTGGTAACTCCAGGGCATTTGCTCCCACCACTCGGGATTTCATCATCTGCTGGGCTCACAGTCTTCCCAGTAGTGTCTTGCTGTCACCTCCTGCTCTTTCCACCTCCTCTTAAGAAAGAGCAGAGCACTTCAAGGTAGTTCATTCATCTGGCAGCAACTGTTTCAATTTCTGAAGGGAGGGTAGGAAGAAGTCAGTGAACAACAGGAACTTAGCAACTGGTTGACACAAAATAACCTCCTGATTTCACTTCTGTAATTTCAAACCGCAGCTTTATTCCAACCTACCTGGTTGAATATATGGCTATGGGTGCAATCCCACAGGGTAAATTTAAGTGCAAAGAAACGTATTTTTTTTTCTCTTGATTTAGTATGACAATCACTTAGACTGCACAAACAAGCGCTTAAAATTCAGGATATAACAATTCTTGAGCAATTTTAACTCACAGACAGGTTTAAGCACATTAAATAAAGCTGAACTCAACCACATAAAGTAAGAGCTGCCCCAGCTGACAAGTTTTCACTAAATGCCCAGCACTGACAGTGTTCAAGAGAATGAATCAAAACTTTTTAACAGACAAAACTTGTTCTCGCAGGCTTTGCTTATTTCAGGAAAAACACACAGAGCAGCCTACAAGAAGCAAAAAGTCTTGTAGGTAAAGTATGATACAGAACCACATTTTACTTGGTTTTCATTCTAATCTATTACTGATGTCACAAACTGATGTTGTGATCTCACTCTGCATTTCAGACCCAGGTTTTATTTGCTTACTTGCACTGTGCCAGACATTTGCAACTCCCATTACCAGTGATAACACTGCCACTGTTTTGAATGTTGATGTGGTAACACAGTTGGCAATACCAGAGCCTAATTTAGATGCACAGGCAGTACTATAGGAAGTAGAAGAGAAAAAGAAATCAAGCTAAAAGACTTGGAGACAAATTAAAGTGACATATCGGTGACTGGGATCATACAACATGCCAGTTGCCTGGTCTATAAAACAAAATAAGGTAATGCAGTAAGTTTAAGCTGCTTCACAAATATAGACACTTGTATGGCTTTCATATTTTAGAAATTTAGAGCACTAAAAAAACCAGTTTACTTGCACAATATTCATTAGATGTTCAACAAATGTGCTTATGTCCCCTTTGATCTTGTTCTGCATCAGCAGCATGTCAAATCTTCCCAGCAGCCTTTCATGTTGTCCTAGACAGCTTATCAAAGCCAAGCATAAGCAAACTCAGTGTTTAACCCAGCCCTATTGTTTCTCCAAATATACAATTTGGCCATCACAGAAGGTTTTTCTCCAATAAATAGATTTTTTTTCTCCAATAAGTACATTTTAGAACTGTCTAAAAGTCACTGTTCTATCACTAGAGCTCTATGTAGTTCTGATAACTTTTTTTAGCAACATTACTTCCTACAAAAAAAGTCGTTCAAGCAACCTTCAGTGCATCTACTGGAACAATTGAGTTTCTTGGGCAAATAATTTCATACCAACAGACTCACAAAGCAACATAAAATAGTGTTATCAATATACGGTAAATGTAATTTCTATTAGAGAAACTCCAGGTATGTTGCCACATACCTTGCCAGAAATCCAACCAATTTTTCTTTTTCATGGAACCACTTTGTCCTTTGGATTGCATTAACTGAATAAAGCCATGGCACGATGCAATCTTGATCCATAACCTTGCTGTCAGAGAGCAGGCTCTCCCACGAACAAGCTGTTTGGGCTGTGTGTTTAGAGCACAGGCCTTCTAAAAACAGTGTCTTAATTACTAAAACAGACCACCTAACTCCTGCTACAATGTTTTCTTTTCCTCTTGTGATGCTCTTAAGTACATACACAATGCCACTTCACAAGAATCACAGGGTTTCTGGTACAAGTCTCTCTACAATTATCCATTTTAGTCAGACTTTATCTACAAAGGGACAATCCTAGGAAATAATCTCCCTGGTCTTCGCTAGGAAAGATTGCCTGAAGTGCTCCTTCATCCCTGCCTGTACAGAATCTGGGAATATTTGAACAGTGGATAATGAAGCAGATGATGTCGCTAAGATTTGTCAACACCATTCTGAACTGTCCAAGTTTCAGTAAAATTCTGCCCCAGATGCCACCTAGACATCTTAACACTCTCAGACTAATTTTTCTTCCCAGCTTTAGACTCAGTCATGTCACTGAAAATTAAACTTTACAGAAAAAAGTATTAGAGCTTCAGCTGGAAAAAAACTGTAACTTGCTGTGTTAGGGGCAGGAAATGTGGCTGAGCAGAAAAAAATGGAAGAAACAATAGTGAAAATGGGCTATTTTGATGACTGGCACTGCTTTTAGAAACCAGTCATCTCTCAGCCATGTCACAGTCTCACTTACAACCCTGCAGGGTCCAACAATAAAAGCTATATATTAACTGATAAACATACCAGTCTCACATCAACAGAAGGTGGCTTAGAAGCTCAAAGTATAAAAGAAGAAAAACTGATGATGAAATTTCTTTCAATGACTGTGTGGCTGGATAAGAAGCAGCCCAGCAGAATAATTACAATATATGTAACCTCAAGCATTTCAAGACAGCTGATCATTCTCATCTTTTTCTGAAGTTTCCAGAAGCTTTTTTTTGAAATTACACAGAACATCTCTAAAACAGGAAGTGTTCTATAAAAAGCAAATGTCTCATAGAAATAAATAATCCAGCAAAAATTATATAAAAGTTAATGAGAATCACCATCAATGCTCTTCTCATCCCAGCTGTGCTCCTAAACCTGAAGATTACCTTTATTTTAGCACAGACAACTGTTTAATAGGAAGAAAATAGCTTATTTTATCATCACTAACAAAAAAGTAATCTCACCATCTCCTGAAAAAGTTCCTAAATGTGAAAACAGCACTGTCTAAAAGGCAAACAATACAAGCAGGCAAGCAGGATGCCAGAAGAATCAGATTACAAGTCACAAGCTCGTATTTGACTTGCTTGCCTTAATTCTAAAGAAAACAGACGCGCACAAGAGTTAAACCCAGTTATCTGTTTAAATACAGGAATCAGAGGACACAGACATTTAGCATAAGTCTAAAGTGCTGAAGTGCTCATTTAGCACTTTACAGAACAAAAATTAAAATGTACTAATATCACTTACAGGGAGTGCACCATGTTTTACTTACTTTGATCAGCATAGTTTTTTGCTTTTAGTTCAAGTTGTCGAGTTTGTGACTCTAATGCTTCCACTCTGGTCTGTAAGTCCTTTTTCTCTTGTTCTTGAGAATCTTCAAACTCAATGAATTTCTAAACAACAACAAAATAGTTAAGTTAGATCAAACAACTAATTACAGGTTTTACAGCAGGTAGGAAGCAACACAACAGCTCTTCAGAGCCAGGAAGGTGCAAGGTGGTTTCCAAAACACGTGAACAGATCCACAGGCCACATTTAAACGCAAAGAACTAATTCAGTCCAGGTCCATCAGTCAAGCACCCAGCCTAGGTTATACTGTGTAATAACTTTGAACTAAGTGCCAGCTACTCCAGAGAACCTGCTTGGGATTAACATAAATATGAATTATTTAATTATTGCCTAACTTAATGTTCAACAACTGCCAACAGTTCATGTGAACACGAGTCCTGGTATCCTTAGTTTGAATGATCATCAGTGAAGTTATTTTCACCCATAAGCCACAAAGGTACAGACACTGCAACAAGGACACACCAGCAGTAGTGCCAACCAAAATTATTTGATAGCTTTTCTATTCCCACCCAATTCTGCTATAAATTCCCACAATTTTCATCAAATCCTTAATAACCATCTACAATCTGTCAACTGCACAGAAAACTCTGTGCTGATCACCATCACCTTCTGTTTCCTTGGTTTACCAACTTTGTGACTCTCCATATTCTGGAGTTCACTGTGAATGCATCAGTGTTTACATTCTCTAGCATAAAAATTACCAACAGACCATTAGCAGCTTTAAAAGCTCATTTTTTGCTATTTATTTTACCCAAAAAACCCAAGAAATTCAGCTGGCACAAAGAATACTTCTAAAAGCCAGAGATGTTTTAGGTCATGCAGTACTCTATGCTCTGCACTGCAAGGAGAAGACAAGGCCATCAACACAAGTTATGCCGAAGGCTCATGGAACAGGGAGGAGAAGCAGACCAGAAACCTCTGCAGGAAAAAATCCCAAATGCCCATGACAGTTAAAGAGGTAAAGGCAGCTGAGGACCATGTGGAAGAAAAGAGTGAAGGCAGCAAATTTAAAACAGTAATCTGATTTGAATATTTTTCCTACGTATTCTTAGGAAAATTTAGTGGGAAAAATATTTCAAATGGTCACACATCAAGTGTAAATGAATTATTACTACATTTCAGCCATTGTGCTTTAGAGCTTTTATAAAAGCAGAAATTCATAACCTTAAGGAAAGGACTTCAGTTAAACAGGGTCATCAGAAGAAGTTCTGACTAAAAAGTACTTCAGATGTAGAAATGCATCAAAACCTATGAAGCGAAACAAGAGTTCCTTTCAGAAAAGCTCTGCACAGCTATCACAGGACCGAGCATGGTGTTCATATGACTGTGCTTGAAGCTAAATCACGACACAATTGAGGAACAGCTGACATAGCCCAGGTAGCTCTGCTTTGGGTGGTGCCATCAAAAATCCCTCCTCAAACACAGATGTGCAGAAATCTTTCTACCCACTCTACACAAAGTTTGGGAATATTAATTAGTCAATGTAACTTGAAAACCTCAATGCTTAAGCTTGTTTCAAGTCTTCTCTGTAGTAACTGATTCAAGACTTTTGCCCCTTTAACATTCAAGTAATGTCTGGCCTACTCTTGGCAGACTCCCTTTTCAAAAAGAGCTTCAAAGTTTGATGCAAATTTGGCACTGAAGCTAAAGACCAACACAGTTTGTTACACTAAACATGGGAAAACATGAAAGAAGAATTATAAAACTGTAACATCTTTGTTTAGTTGTTTCTCTGACGATTTCCCAAAAAATGTGCCATAGCTTGCTAAAGGCCAGGGACAATTATACTCATGAATAACAAACAGTCATTCAGAGCCATTCATGTCATTGTTACTCACAAAACTACAGATACATATAATTCTGTATTTCCTCTCAAGTCCTTCAACTGCAAGTGGTAAAACTGGTTTTGCCTAGAACAGTTTTGCTACCTTCCACTAGTTTACCTTCATTTTGTTAAAGTTCAAATCTACATTGCTATACTTTAAAGCATTTCTGTAAAAAGCTGAGTATTTTTCCCTGCTCTGCTGTAAACTATACCTGATCAGATCTTGGGTTTGAGAACTTCAGACTTTGAATATTTTTACTTGGTTTCATTTCTCCTTCTGGTGATAGTATTATCACAGACACAGCCCCAGCAGATTGATCATCACATCCTGACTAAGCCTGCACAAGTATGACAGAAGAACTAGTTAGAATTAGTGAGATAATTTGGCAACTCCCATTTAATCCATCCCATTTTCTCCAGGAAGGACTACTGGTGTCATTTCAGACCTTTGTCCACTCTGTTCTTAAAGACCTCATACAAAAAGTGTGAAAAAGTCCCTCACAAACTTAACTCAAAAAACTTCATGTAATCAATTTTAAATCTGCTTGAAAGTTTGCAGAGATCTGTGGAATAAATAAGAACTCAGACTACACAACAGACCAGCACATTTGGAACCCTCTGTCCTGCACACGACCACTGAAGCACTCAGCAGCACATTATCGGCCAAATGAAATATCTCTTCCTATATTTATGTCATCTTCTGTCTCTTTACATCTTGACTTGTTTTCCTGTCACAGGACCCAGGTGCAATGCTAAGCATATCTGATGTCAGGGTCCCACCCACTTGGCAATCTTTATTAGTCTATGACATGTCCTTCAGCAATGTGTATTGCAACAATAACAGATTCTCAGCCAATGGCAAGTTCTTCTTGGAGCAGGGAGAAAAAAATCACCTAAAAAGCCAGTTCAGATGGACTTGGGGCACAGAAAAAGACATGAAAATGATAACGACCTGTAAACAAGCTGTAAAACTGAGTGAAAGATCTCTGTAAAATGCATCTAGGTTTTCTTTTCTCAAATGAAAAATACTTAAACTCTTACAGTACAGTGTTTACTCAACATACAATCCTATGGAAGAAAGCTACCTCTAGGAACAGCAAGAAAAAGCAGACATCAAGTTCATACTATGACTTAAGCCAATTTTAGTGGTGGTAAATCCTTTTTTTTCAAAAACAGCTTAATCCCATCGACAACAGAAAATCTAAAACATATCCTAATTTGGCATGGCTAAACAGAGCGGAGTTTATCCTCTTTCCAAGTGCACACAAAACACATGCCAGCTACAAGTGCAGGTCTGAAACAGCACATTGCTGCAGAAGTAACTCTTATCACAGTATAAAATAGCAGAAGCACAAATGCTGTTTCCTCTCCCACTTCTTTGGGGCAGTAATTAGTACCTCACAGTCACCAAGTGGGAAACTAAGAACTGGAAGCAGAACAGCAGAGCAGCTGGTTCCTACATTCCTTCAGCAATATCAAAAAACCTGCCACATTAAAAGTAAGACAAGAAATTTTGCAGCAACTATAAAGATCAAGACTGTTGCAAAGTAGGCCCAGAACTTCTGTCAAGGTGACTTTAAAAAAATTATTTCAGAAACCCATAGGCAACAACTTTTAAGATATTTCTTTAGTAACACTTTTTAAGCACAGGAAATAAAGAAGGCAAATTACAAAAATGGGGTAAGGAGACCGCTACCCAAATAGTAAACCACTTAATGTTCATTAAGATACTACTGCAAATAAATTTCCTACAACAACAAGCAGAAAGTAAAAGAAGGTGTGTTAATTGCCCAGAGAAGCTGTGGCTGCCTCTTCCCTGGAAGTGCTCAAGGGTAGGTTGGACAGGGCTTGGAGCAATCTGGTCTAGTGGACGGTGTCTCTGCCCATGGCAGGGGTTGGAGTGACATGAACTTTAAGGTCCCTTCCAACCCAAACCATTGTGTGATTCAATGAACAGATGATAACAAGTATGGAACTCAGCAGTTCAAAATTCTCCATTTTGCCACCAGATGACACAAACAAACTCCACAACAAAAGAAATGTGCTATGCTGGCAACTTTTTGTCCAAGCAAAATAGTGTTAAATTTCTGTTCCCTCCTTTTATTTCAATCATACTGCACCCATCAGGTTATCTCAGTATTGAAAAAATAATTCAACAACCATGCCTGACTAACACACGTGCCTCTCCTGAACACACCAGACTGTACCTAACACTTTCACACTTGTACAGCACAATGACCTCAGCACGTCACAAAAATTACCTTTGCCCTTACCATGAAAATAGAGTCTTTGGTCTAACTGCACTTTGGAAAAGCATCAGCCAGCTGTCTTGCAGCATGAGCACTGTTTTTTTAACTGCATAAAGCCTGTCCCCTCAAGTTAATTTATCATGACACACAGAAGTGGAGATGGCAGCGAAGGACACTACCAATACATGCACATTGGTATGGGTTCTGTCTTGCTGCCCAAGGCCTGTTTTTTTCAGCCTGGCAAATGCTGCCTGTGTTTCAAGCCTGATGGATTTTCTCATTAATTAGTTCAGAAAGTATTTATCAATCCCTTCCTATTACTCTCAATAGAAACATATTTTCTAAAAGATCCTTTTACATCAGCTTGTGTTGGAAATAGTGTGGCAACTCGCATCCCCTGACTGGAGTCCATAAGACATCATAAAACCACCCTGTGTTTGATAAGGAGGATGAATGACCTATCAGTCCAAGAGTTGGGGGGACACCATTCATACCACAGCACTTCATAACAAACCAAGTCCTGGAATAATCTGCACACAACATTCTGCACTCACTTATAACAGAAACAAAAAAGTATTTGCACAGGGCTAATATTTTAAAATTAAGCTGTCAATATTGGCTTCACTCTCAGTACAGTTGTTCTCATTTTTGGAAAATTTAGAAGGTAAGCGCAACCAGAGAGATTAGCACAGAACAAGGGGTCTGTAAATAGACTTATAAGATGGCTTGTTCTATTACAGATAATGCTGCCAATCCAATTTCCTTGAGGAGTCTGCCAAGACAATGAGCTGCAGGAAGTTATCCTGCACAACTGATTCCTATTGTATTGCTTTATAATATTACATTAGATAATGCTTCACAAGCTTACTTATGCTGAAGTGATTCTTGGTACAAAAACTGAAATAAAAGCATCTAACATCCCAAATCAGAGACGATATCACTAAAGAGTCCACACCACCTGTTGCTGCCTACAGCTTTATACACCAACGCTGAAGGGCTTCAGCCTAGACACTGTGTATGGCCGTGTTTTTTGCAATGCGTTGTCACTGTTTTTGCAAAACCGGACAACCCGCCTCCCTCCACGCGGAGCATTCCGCGGGGCCGTGACAGCGCAGCCAGCGCACGGTTCCATGTTTGTTCCGTTCCCCTATCGCGGCCCAACCGGCAGCACAGCGCTCCGCAGGGGTTACTGGGGATCCCTCCGGGACGAGTGGCTCAGGGGACCGCGGGCACATGGAGCCGCACGGCCGGGTCCCGCAGTGGCCAAGCCGCACAGACCGGGAGGGACTCCCCGCCCTCCTCATCCTTCTGTCGAGCCGCGTCGCGACTCCAACTCATCACTGGCAGCTCCGGCTCCGCGCCCAGACAGGGGCGGCCTCGGTTCTCGCTCCCGGCGCCGCCCGCTTTGCCCTGGGCAGGCTCGGCACGGGAGGTGCGGCCGCCCCCCCGGAGCCGCACTGGCCCCGGCCCAGCGCCGCGCTCACCTCTTCGGCCTGTTTGCGCAGCGCCTTCTCCCGCTCGTACTGAGTGAGCAACTGCTCGTTGTCGTCCCGCAGCAGCTCCAGCTCCACGCTGGTCTCCTGGCTGTGCGCGCACACCGAATCCAGGTTCTCCAACACGGCCACGACCAGCGGCATCAGCTCGGCCACCACCTCCTCATCGTAGCGCCCAATGAGCCGCTCGAACTCGCGGTAGATGGAGCCCGCCAGCCCCGACACCCGCTCCGACATCATGGCGGGGCCGGGCCCGCCGGGGTCCTCCTGGTACACCACGCCGTCCGCCAGCTCCATGGCGGCGGCGGGGGGTTGTGTAGGGCCTGGCGGGGCCCGACAGGTCCTGCTCGGAGCGGCTCCCTGCGGTGGCGGCGGAGCGGCGGCAGGGCTGGGCAGGGAGCGGCGCACGTCTCTGACCTCACCCGCCGCGCCGGGCGGGGCCTGCCAGGACGGCAGAGTGGGGCGGGGCTACGAACATGAAGTCACGCGGAGGGTGTGGTCTGCGTGGTGTTTTAATCGAGAGGCAGGGTCTGTCTGACGGTACGGGGGTAGTTCCTCGCGAAGGTGGTGTTACAGGTCGGGGAAAAGGTTCGGTGGGAGCTGGGTGGCACAGGGAAAGTCCAGGAAGGGCCGGGCTGTCGGAAATACGTCAGGGGTCACAGAATCACCGAATCGTCAAGATTGGAAGAGACCTATAAAAAGGCAATAAGGCTGGGGAAGGGTCTGGAGCACACTTCCTGTGAGGAGGGGCTTAGGCAGTGGTGGGGGAAGCTCAGCCTGGAGAAAAGGAGGTTCAGGAGAGATCTTACCCCTCTCTACTACTCCTCCTATCAGGAGGGTGCAGTCTGGTAAGGGTCAGGCTCTGCTCCCATGGCACAAGGGACAGGACACGAGGGCACAGCCCTAAGCTGCTCCAGGGAAGGTTCAGGTTGGACATGAGGAAGAAATTCTCCACAGAACGAGTGAGTGATTGGGCGTTGGAATGGGCTGCCCGGGGAGGTGTCACCGTCCCTGGACGTGCTTAAAAAAAAGACTGGACGTGGCACTCTCTGCCACAATCTGGTTGACAAGGTGGGTTTGGATCATAGGTTGGACTGGATTATCTCAAAGGTCTTTTCCAACCTAGTTCATTCTGTGGTTCTGTCACCCACTCTGACCATACACCTGGCAGTGCCACTGTAACTCCTAAACCACTGAACCACATCACCCAGTGCCAGGTCCAGTGTGGTGATTTCACCACCCCCCAGGCAACCCCTTCCAATCCCTGGCCACACAAACAGTAAAAATAATTTTTTCTAATATTTAATCTGAATCTCCCATATCTCAGCTTAAGGCCATTTTCTTTGGTCCTCTCTCTGCAAGCACAGCAGAAGAGCCCCATCCCCAGCTAACTACATGCTCCTGTCAGTAGTTCTAGAGAGTTGTGAGGTTGCCCCTGAGCATCCTGAAGGCTAAACAAACCCAGCTTCATAAGGTGTGTTTTCTGGTCCCTTTACAAGCCTTGTTCCTCTTCTCTGAACACCCTCCAGCCCCTCAATGTCCTTTTAAAAATGAGCGGCCCAAAACTGAACACAGCAGTGCCAAGAACAGAGGGACAATCACCTCCTTGGTGCTGCTGGCCATGCTATTCCTAATACAGCCCAGGTCACCAGATGTTCACCAGAATGAGCATTGAAGCCCTGGTGCTGTTGGTGGAGGCTCTGGGGGCCCCTGACAGCAGAAGGTTTGGTCCCTTTAGTNCTTTTAAAAATGAGCGGCCCAAAACTGAACACAGCAGTGCCAAGAACAGAGGGACAATCACCTCCTTGGTGCTGCTGGCCATGCTATTCCTAATACAGCCCAGGTCACCAGATGTTCACCAGAATGAGCATTGAAGCCCTGGTGCTGTTGGTGGAGGCTCTGGGGGCCCCTGACAGCAGAAGGTTTGGTCCCTTTAGTCCCTTAGTGTGGGACCAGGGCGGGGAGCTCCAGTTGCATTGTGGGGTGGGGGTGTCCCCTAGGCAGCACCCTCTGTGAATTGCAGATGTGAGGCAATGCAGTCTGACAGCTCCCAGAGTACTTGTTTATCACACCCACAAAGGCATAAATAGACCCAGTGATTCACTGAGGAATGACTGAAGGAGTTAAGATCTTAGCTCCTGGATTTTGTGACTCCGCAACTTTGTGTTGGCTGGTGTCTGGCAGCAAAAAGACCTTTCCTTTCTAATAAAGTCTCCAGATAATATCAGAAATTCTGTTTTCTTAGCAATAATACAGCTTGGAAGGCATCTTGCAGTTGCCGAGAGAGATTGATTTTCCTAGAATTTGGAACAGGGAGTTTCATTCTGGACCACGTGTTCTGTCACGGGAACAATGGGGGCTGTTACAGACATTTATGGTAAGCTTGAAAATACCTACTGAGACTGAAAATTTTCCAAGTTGTTTCACATCCTTCATTTTATCATGGGGTTATTTAAGTTGGAAAAACCCTTTAAGACTGTCAAGTCCATCCATTAACTCAGCACTGCCAAGGCCACCATTAAACCATGTCCTCAAGTGCCACATCTGCAGATTTTTCAGATGCCTCCAGGGATGATAACTCCATCATTACACTGGGTAGCCTCTGCCAGGGCTTGACAGTGCTTTCAGTGAAGAAGTTTTTCCTAATATCCTCTCTAAACCTCCTCTGGTGCAACTTCTATCGTATAACTCAAACTTGGGGAAATCAGTATTTTTCATTAGGTAATATCACATGTGCAGCTGAGGAACCCAGTGGCCCAGCAGCTGTCCAGGAACAAAGAAATTTAAATGTGCTTTAAAAAAGGCAGAAAGCTTGAGAAAGGGTGGAATTTTAACTGTGGTGATTGCATTCAGCTCCACTGGAGAGCAGCAGAGCCTTGCACCTAATTTTCTCTCATTTGGACTGATTCTAAGGCAGGAACTGTGCTTTAAATGCTTTGAGACAACTGCCTTGTCTCTTCATGTACTGAGCCAGTGAGTCTGCACAGGAATGACAAAGAAGAAGAGACTCTAGTCCTTGGATTTATTGTGAGTCCTGTTTAGAGATCATCATCCTCCTAATCTAATATTTAACATGGTAGGGCCAGGGCACAGGTGGTTGAAATACAATTTTTAAACATGGCAAAAGGAAAGAAAAGCTGTTTGGCTTTTAATTATTACCAAAAATTACATCATTCCAGCTAAAAAAAATTTTTTAAAGACACAATGTGTACTCTCATACTCATACTTCTCAAGTGAAATTTTCATTTAAATTATTGGACATTATCTCTATGAAGGGATTAATTTTTTCCTGTTTCTCTTTAGCACTGCCCTAGTTTGAAAGACAGGTGTCTGTGGTGGTTTTATGTTCGCTGAATTTTGTTTACCAGCTGGGAGATAGGATACGGGAGGAAAAGGCAAAACAGGCCCTAACTTAAGGTAAACAGATAGTTTATTAACACACACTAAAGGAGAAAAAAAAAAAAAAAAGAAAAAAACCCCCAACAAATGAAACTTCTAAACCAACCCTTTCCTACCACAAACTGTTCACGTTCTCATACAACACAGAGAGAAAACCTGTGATTTTCAGTCAGT
>VWYP01024207.1:0-14960 GCA_013400435.1 Pycnonotus jocosus
CTCCCTGGAGCCTTCTCTTCTTTCTCTTCTCCAGCTTTTTCAGACTTTTTTTATAGGAGAGGTATTCTAGCCACTTTTTTGTGGGCCTCCTCTGGATTCATTCCAAGAGGCCCACAACTAGTGCTGAGGACCCCAGAGCTGAACACAGCACTCCAGGCAGGTTCTCACCAGAGCAAAGCCCAGGGGCAGAAGCCCCTCTCTTGCCCTGCTGGCCACACTGCTTTGTTTGCAGCCCAGGTCTGGACTGCCTTTCTGGGCTGCAATGTGCATTGATGACTCACGTCCAGTTTTTCATCCAGCAGTGTATTGAGTCTGACTGAGATGGAATTAATCTATCAGGAAGAATGTTATGGGTGAGCATTGCGAAAGGCCTTACAGAAGCACAGATAGATGACATCTGTAGCTGTTCCCTGGGATTCTGATGCAGTCACTCCATGACAGAAGGTCGTGAGGATTTGTTATGTATTTATATTCAACATAGCCTATTATTACACTTATTACATTACTACATATGCATTTATGTTCAATGTAGCTGATTACCAGTGGACTGCATGTTATTAGGAGATTTTCCATAAATCTCTGTGCCAGAGAAGCAGAAGTGAGATGTGTTTTATTACTGAGGAAATCCATACATAGCACTATTTTTGCACACCACTTTAAAGATAACCTTTGTGATACCTGTAGGGCCACACTGTGCATGTACCAGACATGTTCATTCCTGATGGGATGGGAAGCATCCTCTGCACGTTCTTCCACTCTCTCTGTGCTTGGAAAGTCATGGAAACAGAATCATATCTTCAGAATCCGTTCTGATTCACTGTGGCTATGAGTGTTGTTTGGGGTTGAATTAGAATGAAATAGAAGCACATAACTGGTAAACCAAAAGGGCAAAAAAATGGCAAGGAATTATAATTTAAAATTTACAGTTACCTCTAGTGTTTCAAGATTTTGAGACTTATCAGAAAAAAAAAAAAAAAAAAGGAGGGAACTTCACAGTATGTTGTCGGTCAGAAAATACCTTTTTTCAGTTTGCAGACATTTAATAAATTCGTAAACCAATTTCTTCTCTAAAGAAAACAGGTTGTGGGAGTGTTTTGCAGAGTATTTTCAGGGTGTTGTGTTCCATTTTTCACAAAAATCTCCATTTATGCTTGCCTCCATCAGAATCTTGCAGTGCCTGTATAATTCCAGACTTAGTGAATGTATTTCATGCTTCATATTACTTAATTAGAGGTGAGAAACATTAGCTTAATTACAGATATTCATTGATGTCTGAAGATACTGTCCATTTTCACATGAACCCTTGTTTCCTCATATATTCTATTTTCAATTAAATTGAAATATTATAAATAGCTTTTTAGGTATTTTTCTTGAAAGAGAAAGAAAATAATTCACAGACATGTAAATTTTTTATAAAAAATACAGACCCTGGCTTGAGATTTCATGAACCATGTACAATAACATTTTAAAGGAGATAATTGTGTCATTATATTCTCTGGGCAGAGTTAATAGATTCAGTAGAACTCTAGCAAGATATTGTAGTTGACATTTCCCTATTTCTTTCAGAAAAGCCTTCATAAACCCTCAGTTTGCATATTGGACCAGATTAAGTACTAGTAGAGAAAACCAGTAGATTTAGTGGTTTTAATTTCATAAATTACTGAGAAGGAACCAACTTTATAGCTATTGTCAAATTTGACTAGGATACTCTATCAACTTTCTTTTTGATTCACTGACAAAATATTTCCTGACACAGGAAACCTACTAATATTCCTATCAAATGTTAACTTACAATGCCTCCAAAACTGTATGCAAAGGTGGCCTGATTTTATTTTTTTTCTATTTATTTTTGTGTGATTCCTGAGAATGCCTTAATACGGAATTGTCTTTCTTTATTTCTCAATGAATTTTATAGAAAACAATTATTTCTGTACCAGAATTTATGTTTTTTGACAATTTCCTCAGCCTCTTGCTTTTCAGTGCAAATGTCTCTAACTGTAGTAATGTCCTTGAAGGTCTCCTGCTGACTTGGTCTGTTATTATAGCACTGGGACACTGTGCTCTCTCAAGAGAACTTTGATTGTCAGCTAAAGGAAAGACAGTGACTAGAGACAAAATATTCTGGCAGATTTAAACTGTGACCTGATAGGATACCACAAAAATGTTTGAACTTCCAGGAGCCTACTGTCCTTATTTAAGAAAGCCCCTTTTCCTTCATAGAAAATGGAAGTATTTCAGTGGTACAACCTCACGTACAGAGACTTTTTCCCTCTTCAGTGCATACAATTGTGGTCTCTTCTATTAATATTGCAAAGTTATGTGTGTTTCTTGGGTCATTCTTGCCCCCCATTGCTTTGTACAAGTTTATGCTACTTATGAAAGTGGAACAGAAACATTTCTAGGAAAAACATCCCCATAAAGTCAAGATACTTAACCATTTAAAATATAATATAGAATTTCATAAATTTCTTCTATTAATTTATTTTTAGTTTCAGATTGGCTTTCAGTTCTGAGGCACCTACTAGACATTTCAGGAGAGCTAATTTTTTCTGACTACATTTGCTGTTTTATAAGCAGTCAGCTTCATCACAGGGAAATATTTAAAACTAACTACATTTTAACACAAAGGTAATCTGTCCTTTTGAAATATTTCACATACAAAGATTAATAAATTACACATGTTGCTATAGCAACTATGCATCAAAGTATAGTAAGTCTAGACAGTGCTATTCGTGCCCTTTGAAAAGCAAATCAAATATAAATATCAAGTTTTTGATTCATGCTGCCTAGAATAATTTAGTAAAAATTAAAATAATAGTGATTTATTTTACTCTGGTCTGTTTGGTTGTAGAATTATTTTAAAGGCTCATATTTAAACACCCATGTTTTTTCCTATGTATGTTAACATGTTATGCTCTCAGATTTTTTTATCATAGGTGTCCCTTATGGGCCTTCGTGCAGTTATTCTGATTCAACAGTGACATGAAAAAAGTCATTGGTATAATGATCAACTATTTCTTAATCAATAATAGACACAAGTGATTTTCATTTACCTGTGGGACAGACAAATGCAAAATGTCCTTGAAAATAAATTGTTTCCCTTCATTAAGTTAATAATTTTATAGAAAGTCTAGGATGAAATCTATGCCTAAAAGTCAGCTCTGTAGCCTGAAATGATGGTGATGACTCAATCTAAGAGAAGGACTGACCAGGTAAAAACCTGATGGGCCATGGACCACTTCTCTTTTACAGTTCTCTAGGTGCTTTGTTTGCATGCACAAAATAAAAAGGCAAGTGTTTTAAAAGCTGATTTCAATTAATTTATACTATTTGTGAAGAGTGTGGCAGGTGGGATAGGTTGTAGTGAAATAGATCAAAATAAGAGGAAGTGTCTGACATAGATTTTGATTACTACTTAGTAAATATTTGTTGTATCACCAAAGGCATGAAATGGTTTCCCCATGAGAACTCTTAACTCTTGTGTTTAAAAATAATCTCTACCCAGAGAAGGAGTGACAGTGAAGGAGATTACAACTTAATATTCACTCATGAGTGGCATGGAAAAAGTGAATGAGGAATTACTATTTCTTCTCACAGCATGGAAACAAGGGAACATCAAATGAAAGAGGAAGACAGTATTTTCAAAATAAAGAGGAAATCATTTATTAGTAAATGTGTAAAGTTCTTTCCACACAGCACATGAATGCCTGAAGATTACAAAGATTACAAAGATTGTCTGAAGATGTTCAAAGCAATTGAACAATGAATTGGGAAAAATTGAGAGTGCTTGGTTAAACAGAGATGAGACATTTGGCTCAGGAGGTCATGCAGTTAAAACTGTGTAGACTGGAAGGGGTTTTGAAGAAGTTTTGTTTTGTAACAATTCTGTTTCTTGTATTTCTCCTTAGGTGGTCCCTGTTAACCATTCTGTTAACCATTCTGCATTATAGATAATAGGTGTGACCTTGTAAGGCATTTTTTAATCTGTTCATTATATCAAGCAGTAATAAAAAAGTTGAGAGAAGACAATAAAAGAGAAGAGGGATTTAAAAGTATTTTTAAAAGAAGATTGTGCATTCTAGCAACACCTCATCCTATCAACCTAATAACCTTTTTTATGTGCTTTTCTTCAGGAGCTTTTGTTTGGTGGTTTTGATTTCCATAAAGCCAGGAATAGAATCTGTACTGCTCTAGAATTAGAGGGAGGCTTAAGACTTTTTCCCTCAGAAATGTTGGATCCAATTTGCTATGTCCAGAAAATCCAGTCATTGGAATGTATTCAGTGTATGTTCTTTATCTCTTTCTTCTGTAATGGTACATTTGGTGATGTACCCAACATTCAGTTGAAAATTTTGAATATATGGTGTCTAGATGTGCCTTAAAATATAGGGCACTTTCTAGGACCTGATACACAGCTTTTTAATATTTACAATCAGAATTACTTTGATTGTAAGTAATCAAAAAACAGACCCACATATCTATTATATGATGGATTTTGTTAGGTGGAAATATGAGACTTCCAGGGAGCACAGAATCTTTATGGAGATAAGCTAAGAAGATCTATAGTTTAGGTCTTATAGTTGCCTTGGCTGCTCCTTACACTAGCAATTTGTTCTGCCTTGACAAAAATGGGACTGAAAGAATGAGGATGAAAAATGAGATTCCAGTAAAATGCTTCCAGGGTTTGGTTTAATCAGTTACTTGAATGCAGAATAAGCACTTATATAGTAATAGTTGCCTCCCTGCCCACACTTATTGGCCAATTTGTAAAATGTAAATATAGTAATATCAGTATATTAATCCAATGGAATTCAGTTTAGCAAGAATTGATTTGTCCTCGTAAATGTTTGACTAGTTCTATTGACAGAAGTACATTATGGAATAAAAGAATTCTCTCTACTTGTATATGTGTGTACATATGCAAAAACAAAAAAAAAAAAATAGATGGAGAGGCAATAAACAAAAAGCCCTAGGCTGCCCATATAGCTGAAAATATGTAAGATGTTTTCTTCAGATGACATATAATTTCCTAGGAATACCTAAGTGAAAACTCTTTCTTCTGCATTTTCCAGAGCTATGTGGGCTGGCACAGTGACCCTGAAAAGGCACATCCAGGAATTCCCCTTGTAAATTTATCCCAAATAATTAAGAGATGAGGTAAGTAATTTCTGTCCAGGCAAAAAAGAGCTGAGGGTGAGGATGGTGTTTCCCTACTCAGAGCCTATTGATGGAGCAGACTCAATAGTCCCATCTGTCAGGCACTGTGCAACTTCCAGCTCTCAGTTAAGTGGATGAATTTTAGATATTTTCTCAGAATGCAGCTCTTTTATGGTTTACATGTTTGTGCTGGGAAATCTGGGTGTTTACTGAATCCTTTTGTTTGACAGATAGAAAGAAACAAGGCTGTGGCACCAGTGACAACTCTGTGATTGCTATGTCCCAATCAGGATTTGTCAAAACACCCTGCACTGCAGCACATACCAACAGAACAGTGTCCTGGTTTGTAGATGTTTCAAGGTCATTTTAAAATTGCTTGGATGTGTTGGATGACAGCCACACAAGAAAAAATCTTGAAATCGAATTCCTACTTGTGAATCAAACCCCTAAACTTTTTCTTCCTCATCAGGGAACTCAGCTATATCTGGCTTCTGCAAAGACTCAGCTGTCAACAAAGCTAGACTAATTTTTACCAGATCCTTGCTGAATCTTTAAAGTACAATTACTGTTTGAGGCTCAAAGTGAAAATTCCTCAAGGTGAGAAGTGCACCTGACATTGAAACAATTCTGTTTGGATTCTTGAAGTAATTTATCATTTGAACTTTTTTTTTGGCTCTTGGGCAACAGAATTTCAAGAGGAGGAGTATTTTCATTCACATTGCTCAAATCTGCCTTATCAATTAAGAAGATATTTTTGCCTTCTTTAGCATTGCATCTTTAGTACAGCAAGGCACCCAGACATTCCATATCACTGCACCATACTCACTAACGTCATGTACTTGATGGGGAAGGTTGCTGTGTCCACTAAGAAAGCAAGCAATTTCTTCAGGACAAGAGACTATGTTATTGTGTACCAATTAAATGACAAAATTACATCCAAAAATCATCTAACATACCTTAGATTTTTCCCTTGTAGTAGTCGTTTTTGAATTTAAGCAGCCTCATGAAACCCTGCTGACTGTCTTGAATTACCTCCTTGTCCTCCATATGTCATCATAGGAGGATCTGTTCCATGATCTTCCCAGACACAAGAGGTGAGGCTGACAGGTCAGTAATTCCCAGGGTCCTCTTTTCTATCATTTTTAACAATGGGTGAAATATTTCCCTTTTTCCAACCAGCTGGGACTTTGCCTGACTGCCATGACTTTTTGAATATCACGGAGAGTGGCTTTGCAACTACATCAGCCAATTCCCTTAGGACTCTCAGATCCAAGGATTTATGTGTCTAGACTTAAGTGTCTAAAAGTGACCTATCTTAGTGAGAAAATGATGAATCCTCTGCTATGTGTTTGTGCCAAGAGTCATCATAGCTATGTCAAAAAGGATCCCAAGAAAATAACTTTTAAGTGAGGATGCCTGTAAAAAAAACAGCAGAAAATTCAATGGATTTTTTGATGAGAACTGTAGTCAAGGTTCAGTGGGGGTTTCTTGATTTATAAAAAGAATAGGTGGTAGATTTATGATTTTTATTTTTATTAATACATTTCTGTACATTCCTGTGTAGACTTGTGTCTGTAAATGCACAAAGAGTTTCCTTCCTCAAAATTCTAATTCTGCCTTTCTAGTGAGATAATACAATGATAAATTGCAGAAAAGGGATATGGATCACGTTTCAGGAAAAAAAAAGTTAACCATAAAACTAGTGGAGGGCTGTAGCTGGAATGGTTGTGTAAATCTATGGATGGAGAATGACATGAATATGGGGACGTGTTTCCCACTTTGACATTTAGGGATAGATCTGACAAATATCTAAAATGAAAACTTATAACAGATCCTGGACTTTGGTGGAAAAAGAGACTAGGTGACTTTTGTGGTCCCTTCTAACAGCTCTATACCTACATAATGATGTCACCATAGAAGATCTTGGATCTGGAAAAAATATAATTATTAGATTATTACAGGATAATTTAAGTTAAAAATTGTCTCTGGAGGTTTACTGATCCAAAATCCTGCTTCAAGGATGGACCAGATTGATTAGGGCTATGTCCAGACGAGTTTGTGTATCTCTATGCTTTCTCCACACAGCCTGTATGTTTATTCTCTGCTTCTCTGTCATGGGAGAAAAACCCACTTTATTTTTAATAGGTTTGATACTTACTCCTGCTGTTGCAGATTGACCCCACTGCCTCTGATTATTTTTCTGTACATGACAGAGAGATGTCATGCATGCATAGAAATGTTTTTTCTGCAGCCAGAGAGTGGCTCTGTCTTCTGTGGATTCCCCAGTAGGTAGCTGAAGTCTGTGTTTAGGTAGACTTCTCCAGTGTAGGAATTCCCAGCTCTCTACCTTTCCTTCTATGGAACTTGCTGGCATGACAAGATGTGTGTCTGCTAGCAGGAGCACTGTTTCACTGAAGAGAAATAAAATCTTTTCAGTCTGGGCAAGAGATAACTGGGTGCCTTTGATATCTGTTTTCTATGACCTTTCCTTTTAACACCTTTTTTGAATATGTAAACAAGACAAAGGAAACAGTTTTTCGGTTGCATGGTATCAGGAATGAAAAGTAATTTTAAAAAGTACCCCAGGCAGAAAAGTAGAACAATTAAAAGCTCTGTCAGAGCTCATACTCTGGATACACAGAAGGCAATTGAAAGAATTCTCCCAAAGGGGATTTCATACGGTGCTTGTCCTATATCTGCTAGCAATATGAGTCAGTAAGTGGAAGATAATCTGAAGGCTGCCACCTTTAGCATTTGCCTTATTTTGGTCTATGCAGAATGTGATATATTCAGCAGTTTTGAATTAAATAGATGAAGCTGAATGCAGCACAGTAATCCAGAAGACTGTGAGTATTACTATGAGAACTGTAGAATGCTAACACATGTTTTCAGGGACTTCAAAGCATTGTTTATGGGAAGCAGAGAAGCCAAATCTTGCAGAGCGAGGAGGTAAGTTGCTGATAAAAGGAAAAAAAAACTGGTGACTTGGTGTGGAATAGGAAAAAATAGAGATCCAGAGGACTACCATAATCAAAGCAAGCTGGATTTGCTGTGCAAAGAATATCTTAGTCTGAAGTGTTTGGTGGTAACTAAGACTCCAAAAGAACACAAACATAATAGAAAACAAAACTGTAAAGAGTAAAAAATTCACTACTGCACAAGTGATCTAAAAAGTGAGGTTATTTCTCACAACTTTAAAATAAGTGGTTTAATCCCTGACTTTGTCATAATACCTCCTTTTGTAAGAAGGAGAAAAATTACAGAATGGGGGAATAATCTAAAGAGAAGCATGAGGATGCTTTCCAGGGGTAAGAAAGCTCTCAGAAGAGTATATACTAGAGCAATAAGGGCTTATGCTTATACTAGAGCATAAATTGTCTCATGATTTGACATAGGAAACCTTGGAAGTTAACACCCAAACCTTTCAAGCAGAGAGGTGCTAGCCAGGCATTTTTCATCACTGAAAAGAATGAAGAATACTGAAACTTAATTATTTTTGTGCTGTTGAAAATTACAAAATTTTATTGCAGAGCCATAAGATGGTGAAGTACATCATCAGGACTAAAAAACCAAAAATATCTATCAGTCAAAAGATTTTGAGGCCTATAGATGCTTGTTTATCTTTCCATTGCTAAGCTGTCACACATGAGGTAAAGAAAGAACATAGTCATTATCAGGCAGAGCAGGATGAAAGGTTTATTTTTTACTCTCATAACCCTGGTGTTCCTTGCTTTCTGAGCTTAGGGGTGTCACTTTTGTTTAACTTGGTTGCTCTGGACAGGTCCAGATTCTGAGAGAATGAGTGGGGGGCTTCTTCTGGTCTCTTCTCACCAGAACATGCCAGCATTGCCCCGGCACAGCACTAGGATCATCTCTAACTGACCCTTCCAAATAGAATCTATACTTTTGTCTGCAACTTAATGCTTCTCTACCCTGAAAAGTTTCTTCATTCTCTTAGTTCTTAGCTGTAAAGTGGATATAGGATTTTTATTTGTCTCTTCCAGTGTGTCTTTGCCTTTTGACAGTTATATAAACCTAGTCTTAAATGGTTTTGTTTGTTTTTCTGTTTGCTTGATAAAGCCTATTTGTGATTGCTAAGGACCTGGATCCTGTAAACAGGCTTTGTAAGTTCTTCCTGAAATCAACTCTTGTACTTTATTTGCTTAGGAGTTCAGTAAATATCTTTTCACAAGGTCACACATCTAATGGTTGCTATTAAAGCAGCCTGATCCTGTTTATGACCCAGCTTTTGAAAAGGCTGTGTTACTAAGTGTATCCTTGCACCATATTTTATTGCAATTTATTTTAATGCTTTAATTTGCTCTGATGTGTGTAGATAGGAGTTGCATACTAGAGACATATTTCTTATAGCTCCTTCTCCTCTTTTTCCTCCTGTTCACAGAACTCAACACATTGTTGGCTGTACTGTCCATTGTATCTTGGGTTTTAGTTTTAGAGTTTTTCCTTGTTAGGCAGGTTGTTTTTTGGGATTATTTTTGGTTTGTTGTTTGGTTGGTTTGGCTTGATTTGGGTTTTTGTTTGTTTGATTGTTTTGTTTGCCTGTTTGGATTTTTGTGGATTCTGTTTGTTTGTTCGGGTTTTTGTGTTTGTTTGTTTGGGTTTTTGTGTTTGTTTGCTTGCTTTTGTGTGTGTGGTTTTGTTTGTTATCTTGTTTGATTTTGTATTATGTGTGCATACTCTGGAATGGGTCCTTCTCTCAAATGTGTATTCTGAGGCTTCTCCCACTGGCAGTAATTCATTGTTGCATCCAAGATCATGATTTAGACCACAAAGATAGAGACCTAAGAGAGTCACATCTGTCCTTCAGGAAACATTTCATTGAAGCAACACAGCAACCATGGGGGTGCGTTGTTGTCTTCTCAGTGATGTTGGCTGTGATCAGATTCAGTAGATGGAGACAGCCTCGGCAGCACACATTAGCATTAGAACTGTCCTTTTGTGAGTGTGCAGTGAGGTCAATAACTACATGAATATAAATTAGCTTGGTGGACTAGTGTGGCCATTAGCTGGGTCGAGCAGCCCTTTTCCATACAATTCTTTGGTGCACCTGAATTAATTTGAGTATCTAAATCCTGTGTATTAATTCTGTGCTGCAGTATGTAAAGCTTTAGACTAATCCCTTTAATGCTTTTCAATATAAACTCCTTAATCAAGCAACAGCTTTATAATTATTTGTACTTTCAGACTGGATATTATTTACTTCTTTACTGCTCATAACTTATTCCAACTTTTATTTGCAATGATTAGACAGACTTCAGAATATAAACTTAAATGGTCTCTTGCAGAAACCAGGATAGATGCAAAAGAAAGGATTGTAATAATCCAAATTTTAGACAAAAAAATTCTCCCCATTTTTGTTTTCCAAGATGTCACCAGAAGGATGCCTTAATTTTATCATTGGGTTGTAAGAATAAGATCATATTATTGAAATCATAGGAGTGGGTATTGGAGCTGAATTGATTGATTGATTGACTCATGAGCATGATTCAACTAAGATTATATTTATTTATTTATTTTGTTTTGTCTAAAAGAAATGCTGACATGATTACAATAATCTCCATATACAATAAAGCTGCTGGTATGTAAACAGTGATTTAGCTTCTTAAGGACTGATCTCTTTTCCTTTAACTGTTTTCCCAGTGAATGTTTGAAAGAAGAAATCATCTTCATAACAACAACATTTTGATGGTCAGGATGTATTGTTTGGAAGGCAGCGCTTTAAAATGAGACTAAATTTGACACTTAAATGTGTTAAGATAGTTATTGTGTTAAATGCACGAAAATCACATTTGTTCAGAATGGGTAAACCTGTTCCAGAGGAACCTTGCATAGGAAACATAACATTTTTAATTATTAATGAATACACTTTTACTAATCAATTGAACCATCAGTTGAATCAATTGAACAATGTACGCACTTTTTATGTACTGAGTGCTTTAATAAATCAAAGTGTAATGTATTTTGAAACACTGGATGCAGAGAAGTTATTTTGAACTAGTTCAGTGTAAATATAGTAAGAAAAATAGCAGTTAGTGGCTTGTTTTCCAGTGCTTGGGGTTTTTTTTCCAAGCTTGTTAGTAAATTAGTTTTTGCTCCATATTTGTTTCCTTACATGTCATGAACTTCTTTTTTACTCAGCCATTGTTGTTGAAAGCACACTACATAGTCTATGCATGTAGTTTCTCCCACCTGATATGTTGATGACTGTAGAAAAGCTAAAAGGTTAAAGAACTTTTTAACCATTTTGAAAAACTGCTCTGGTTTACACATGTATTTCATTTAAATGATAATAAAAGAATTATGTTATTTAAGGAAAACACTTGCTGAAAATTGACATTAAAATAAATGTGTGTAATGGGGCTTCTTTGTAAAGAAACTTAAATTCCATTTTAATTGCTGGTCCAGCAGTTGTTTCTGTTTGTCCATATGTCCATCTTCCACATATTCATGTCCATATGGATGCTGATTCAGTTTGTCCACAGAGATACATTCTTTTGGAGACATGGCAAAGACTTGTACACTACAGCGGGCCCTCTTGGTCAGCACATGGTTTTGTGATGCACTGGGGGAATGCTGATGTCTGCGAAGGAGAGCTCACGCACAGCCAGACAGGGAGGATCGTGGGACATCTGATGAAATTCACCCTATTTCATGGACAGCAGGCGGAGCCCCAGAAGTTCTGCACCTGGCACAGTGTTTTCTCTGCCTCAAATTTCTGAAAACACACTTATCTAGAGAATAGTGATGTGTCTCTGATCAAATATTAAATCTAGAACAAAACCAGATATATCTTGTATGTAACCACAACTGTATTCCCACAAATACAATTTCTTGCCATTTTACTATTGGGTTGAAACTTCCTCTTAGGTAAAAGGGTGCAGCAGTTCCCTACATGTAAGTAACAATTCTTCTTCTCAGTAATATAAGTTTCCAAATAGAGGGGAGGCTGAGGAGCTTTGTGAGTTACTGAGAAGAAGCAGTAGACGGTATCAGTACTGGTGAGGTATTAGGAACTGTTCCCTTGCCTGTTTGGAGAAAAGGAATATGCTTAGTTCCACATTCTCAGGTGTTTTCTTGCAAAACCCATGAGTGGAACCCTTGGAGGGTGTGATCTATTCTGTTACTCCTGATTATCCAGGGTGTATGTCAGTACATGATGCCTGGCTGCCCTTGCACATTTACATTCTGAGCTGGACTGTCTTTGCCTGCCAGCAATGCCCAGCACGTAACAGAAAGAGCAGCCTGCTATTGCACATGTCTGTGCCAGTGCTGAAAGAGGTGCTGAAACCACAGCTCCTCCACTGCCTTGGAAACCTGAGCTTGCATCATGCCTTTGAATCCCTTTTTTCTCTTTATGACCCCTCACCAGCTGTAAGGCAATCGAATAAAACAGAATCACCACTAATACAGAGTGAGAGAATCAGAATTACATTTAATTGTTATTGTCAGCAATTGGAACTGAATTAACAGAGGCTGGGGTGCAGAATATTTAATTAGGAGGATCCAACATGTCTTTCCTGTTCACCAGCTTATTAGATTCTCAAAATTCTTAATTTTTGTAAATACTGGCAAAAACTACATAGTTATTTCATTCTTCTATTTTATCTTTTCCATACATGATTGAGTATAGAGTGGGGGTAAAAGGGGAACATTCCCTAAAATTCTGCTTTTACCTCGTTTGATTTTCTAATTGGTGCAGTGTTATCTAGTTAAAGAGACTTCCTCCAGCAGCCCTTTGGGATGTGTTCTTTTTTAACAGAAGCCTTTTATTCCATTCTGCTAAGGAAACGATTTGATACGATCCTTTTATCCCAGATAAAGGGCACCACTTCTTTATTTTCAAGGTTGTGCATTTTTTGCAACTGTAAAACATTCTCCACTACTGAAGCCACAATTATACACACTTGTCAATCAATCCTAACCTACCACAGTATGGTTATGGCATTTTATATAAAAG
The DNA here is from genome assembly GCA_013400435.1 of Pycnonotus jocosus. Taxonomy (NCBI): domain Eukaryota; kingdom Metazoa; phylum Chordata; class Aves; order Passeriformes; family Pycnonotidae; genus Pycnonotus; species Pycnonotus jocosus. The sequence goes on from VWYP01024207.1 coordinate 13,136, forward strand.
ATGGAGGATTAAAGGCTCTGGCCAAAATGAAAGGTACACACAGTAGACAAAGTACAATACACATTATTAGATTGTGAGAGAAGTAGGCATAGGAGAAAAGAATGTACCAATATTCGATTTTTTCACAGACATTAAAGAATCATTTAAGGATTTCTGCAAAACATTTAGGATGTGATTTATTTTCCCATTTTTCTTCTTATCACAAACTCATGCAGAATTTTATTTATAAGGTGGTTTTATAGTGTATCCACTATATCATATTAGGAAACTATGTCTACAATTTTTTAATTAAAAGAAGTGGGGAAAATAATGCCATGGCATATATCCTGTTATTATAAGGTAGAAATCTTTCACAATGTACAAGGACTACATACATGTTCACAGTTTTGACTATCAGTTTCAAAATTTTAGAATTTGAAATCTGGAACGAAAGCTACGTCAATTATCATATCACCAACTAGAAATTTAAATATAAAAAATTCAATTCCTTATCTGAGTTGGCTTTTTCCAAGGAGGTTGGAGAGGTGTGCTAGAGCAGATATAGCAGTAAGAGAAAATCTACTTAAACCAGATAATAGCAGCGTATTGTGAAATATAATTTGTGAGTTTGGTAAGGGAGTTCTTTAAGTACCTGTGCAACTTTCACGGGGGACCACAAGGACCTGAAGGGCCAGAGTGTGTGTTTGACCATCCTGTAGGCTGGTTAGTTAAGGAGAAGTTAATCTGGAGGTCTGTGCGCTGGCTAGCCTGTTGGAGTGTTGCCTGTGTGCTTTTCATGTGGGACTTCAGTGAGTCAGAAATGGGTGAAAATCTTGCTGATCTCTAATTTTCAGCACCGTGGAACACAGTATCACAGAAGTGACTGATGAGCAGAAGTCCAAAGGTGTTTCACAGGACTGACAGAGAGCCTGTGAGAAGGTGTGTGCACTAGAGCAGTAGGATGTGAGGAGAGGTTCAAGACAGTGGCTTTGGGACCCTGCCCTGAAGTTACTGTCAGGACATAGAAAACTCTAATATTTATGTCCCAATTTATATTGCATATAAACACATACAAGTTTTTACTGTCTTCAATGAAGGCAATACATATTATTCCTGTATTCTAAGTGAAGAAGGAAAAGTGTTGAGCACAGATTCTAATTTCCAGTAGCACTAATTCTGGTTTGGAAGGTTAGCCTGCAATCATTTGGAAGACTTGAGGGAATGGGATATTTACTACTACAGCTTCCTTTTTTTTCTGCTGCCTTTTTGTGTGTTTCAAGAAATATCTCCTACCTTCCTCTAGGTCCATCCTCTCACTGCCAAAGTCCAAATTTTTTTTTCCTAAAAGAAGGAAGCTTTTCAGTAGTTCTGAATTTCCTAATTCAGAAAATTCCCAATTTCACAACAAAACATTTGTTTTCTGGGCCTTCCTGACCATCCTACATGCTTTCTGCAGCAGGATAGGTGGCCTAACTATAACAGGCACATTGAGTGGGAAGAATAAAACTCCTTTGCCTATGAAACTTTGTAACATTTTCCTTAGCAGCCCATGCTATTTTAAAATTTTCTTTTCTTTTTGGGTCTCACAATTTTTTTCACCAATAAAATGAACTTTTACTTATATTATAAAAGAGACACAATTAAAGTATTTTTAATACAGCTTATGTCAACACCTCAACACACCCTTGCTTAAAACATTAATGATGGTTCATTGGTTATTCTTTACCCTGTGTATCCCTCACTCTAAAAAGGAGAAATGATGTTCTAATTTAAAATTTAAAAGATGGTTTAAAAGCTTAGAACATAGCTTTTATATACTTTATATTTTGAATCTACAAATATCAAA
>VWYP01024208.1:0-17791 GCA_013400435.1 Pycnonotus jocosus
TTTTTTTTTTTTAAGTGTTCTTGGTACTTTAAAAAATTTTTATTACAACATTGTTTCCTTGCCTTCTGTAGGCAAAATTTCATCCTTTTGATTAAGGCTTTGATGTTTCCCATCAAAAACGTTTCCCCTTTTTTCTTACGGAAAATAAAAATGATCCTTAAGATATTAAAACTGAACACTGTTTCTGTGACAAACATACAATTTTTTAACCAAAACTGCTTGTGTCAGAAGACTGACATATGGGTTATTAGTAAGTAGATGTAATAGCAGAGACAATTCTCTTCCAAGTGAAGCAAACTACACAGCCTGTGCAAACCTCACAAACCAGGTTTGTCCCTGCAGTTTCATTTCCAGCCTTTGCTGAGTCTATTATTCCTTTTTTGCCTACAAGATATGCTATGGATATTCTCTGTCTTCATAGTTATTGTCACCTTATTCTTGCAAATAAGATAGTAAACTATTTCATCCTTTCTCTTCTGTCCCCATTTCTCTTATTTCTGTTTCTAAATGTTGTCAATAAGAGTTTTTAAAAAGATAATATCATATGTACACTCACATATATTCTATACTTTTATATGTATACATATATGTGTGCATGTACATATAAAAATATACATACAAAACATGTTCTTTCATACATAACAATAATTTTTTGCAGTAGGTTGATCTCAAGTTTCCAGAAGATGATCAATGACCTTTCTGGACATGGTGAAGGATAAAAAGAAACAACTGTTTTGGTATCATGATCCAAAGAAGACTCATTTGCACTCTGTCCCTAAATGACTCTATCCATGTGACACATAAAACCCAGAATTTTCTAGTGAATGATGACACTTGCTACTTAGGCAGAACTGATGTGAAAATGTGTCTCAGAAGCCAATCCACAAGCCCTTCACTTTCATATCTCAGTCTTCAACCCACAGTATTTCACTTTTCCCACTAACAATTCAGCTGAGTCTGAATTCCCATTAACAATCTTCATCTGCTTCCCACTCCTCTGCTCCATTCTCAAAGGCATAAGAGGGCAAGTTTAGATAGGTGACTTGGTAGTTTTGCATGGAGGCTGATGGTGCTGGTATGGCTTCCCAGAGGCAAGGATGTTCAGTGTTGTGGTTCTTGGCGGAGCATCAGCAATAGGCAGGAAATATGAGAGAGAGGGAGTGGGGAAATATCAGTTAATATTAGTAAACCTGGGTTTAAGAGGTGGCAGATGATGGCTTAAGGTTAGCGTACAGTGATGCTGAAGAAAAGAGCAGAGGAACAAATGAGAGTCCAGAGGACAAGAATTTGTGGGTTTGAGAACCTGATTATACAATGACAAAAGACTTTTTCTGGAATCTTTGAAAGACAAAGCAGGGGTGAAATGTCTGGGGGCACTGGGAAGGAGCAACGGCCATTGAAAAGGAGGTGAGCAAACAGAAGAGAAAATAGGATAAGTATGAAGAGCTCTACTCAAATAGTCTGAGTGGTTGGGGGAAAACCCACCCAACAGCTTCAAATATCCAGAGAAGGAACATGGGTTGGGAGTTATCCAGGCAGTATTCAAGGATTTCTCTGTGTAATTGATGGAGATACTGTTGTCAAGGGCTGAAGGCTGTATTTATGTTTAAATATTAACTAAACAAGTGCCCTTGCCTTCTGCTGGTGCTACGTGTTTTTGATCCCGCTTCTCCATTATGGCATACAAGGGCTGGAGCTGGGAGACTGGCAGGGCCCATCAGGCTGTCTGGCCACACGTTTTTTACCATGGGGCTTGTTAGTGTTGCCTTTTTTGCAATAGCCATTGAGAAGGTGAATAATTTAACCTCTGAGTAAGATCTCAGTAGAGGAACTGAAGGAAAAATAAGTTTGCTGGATAGAGAGATGTGCTGAAATTCTCATTTTTGCTTTCTATTACTTAGATCCTTCCTTGGTATTAGAAGCAGCAGCTCATTCTGTGATCTTTTACTATCATCACCAATGGGGTTCTAACTATTTCACTTGATGTAGGTCATCTGGCACATATTTTAAAATTAATTCAGATTTAATGTCTGCTGAATGAAAAGAAAGAAATTGATCAAATAATTATTTTAGAATTCGACAAAAAAGCCCTTCATGATTTTGGAGTGGCTTATTTCCATGGGGATGCACTATCTTTAATATCTTTTTTATCTGGTAGTCTAAACCAACTAAAATTGTTGAGGACAAAGACAAGCCTAGTTTAGCTTTCATAAGACTTTTCTTCAGATCTGAAATGGATGTAACCACAGGAAAAAAAACTAAGGTAGGTTTGGAAGAAAATATTTTCTCAAAGGAATTTTTTACTTCTCAATGGCTGTATTTACCACACTACCTTTTTTCCTCTGTATTACATTCAGGTTCCAGAGTCATTTATAAGTCTCAGATGTACCAGTAAGGCTGGCAGATTGCTGCAACTGCATTTTCTTTCCAGAGAAATTAAGTTTTATTTGTTTGTTTGTTTTTATAAATGTAGCAGGTGCCTTGCTAAACACAGCTGAAAGCTGCTGTTTGCTTGGGAGCCATGCTGAAGAGTTTTCAGACAGTCCAAACCTGTCATTGTGTAAAATTTGGCATGATATGGTGGGTGAACCTAGCTCACCCACCACTCTGGGGATTTAGGAAGCTTTGTTAGACCCATGCCTAGGGAGAGGGAGGGTGGGTAGACCTCTGCTCAGTGCACTGTGAAATAAAAGGATGTCCAGAGAGGGCTTGTGTTCAAATCAAGAGAGTGATATAAGCAACAGAGAGTGATGTAAAAAATTACAGCTCCCAAGATTAATATTTCCTGCTGGAAGTCTGTTGCTTCATGACTCTCTGTGAAAGGACCTGGGAAACTCAGGTGCATCGAAACTGAATCCCAATGAGACACATTCCACTGCAGGTGATGCTGACCAATTATTCAAGCTACTAGCGTGTTATTTCTGGTGGCCAGCTCTCCGTGCCCTTACCATTTCCCTAATCTTCTTTTCACTAAATCCTTTTCTAAACAATTACTTAAGAGAGAAAGCAGTACCAGGTAAAGCAGGATTAAAATACTGATCTTCTCAATGAACTGAGACTCAGAAAAATGAAGGTATCTCACAAATATGAAAGCCACTAAGATTTAGTTTACTTCTGCTGAATAGGATTAAAAGGATTTTGACAACCTGCTGATGTTTCCTCTAAGGCTCTCCTCCCTAACACAATGCCCAGACAATCATGCAGAATCCTACTGAGGAAACTGAAGAGTACTTTGAGTTTGAAGTTTTAAAATAAATCCTTAACTGAGTCATAGACTTTGTGTATAAAAAGCACTGAATGATGTTCAAAACCTGGTGATGGATATATCTTTGTGATGTGGTGAAAACTAGTTATTAAATAAGAGACTCTTTAAACAGTGGTTGTATAACCATTAGGGCATAACAGTCCAAATACTCTTCCCACACCTTCACAAGGCATGTGCAGTTTGCCCTTGGGAACATATCTGGAAAAATATATGCACCCTGCAATACCTGATGGGAGCCTTACATGTGCAGGCAGGGTTGGCTGATAAAAGTCTCAGATGTACCAGTAAGGCTGGCAGATTGCTGCAACTGCATTTTCTTTCCAGAGAAATTAAGTTTTATTTGTTTGTTTGTTTTTATAAATGTAGCAGGTGCCTTGCTAAGAAAAGCAGTCCAAGCTGTGCCAAAGCCCTGACAGGAATTGATGATGAAAAGAATTGTGCGCCTTCACCTTTGGTGAGCATAACTGTATTCTGGAAGCCTTGTCACTGCTAAGGTTGACCAGCTGTGAATTACAGAAACAAAAAAAAACCCAAAAAAATAAAAAAAACCCCAACAAAACAAAACAAAAAAAGCAATGCCTCCCCCCTCCCTGCCAAACACAAAAAAACACTTTACCAATTCTCTTCCTAGCAAAACAGGACATATTATGCTGTGTATAACAACAGAGCAAGCATTTCTTGCCTTCACAGAAGGAGATGAGAAATTCTGTTATGATACACACATTGATGTGTTCTGCTATTCACCTTATTTTCCTCAATATAAGTTATTCTGTGCTATTATCAAGTGGTTTTGAAAAGCATCTAAAACCAATCAAAGCTCTATAATAGATAGGATCTTTCTTGTAGCTTTCTTTAAACTATTTTTTTCCTGAGAAATGTGACCATTTTCTGATTCCATCAGTTTTGGGATTATTCTCCACACTATCTGCACAGAATATCTTTGCTCTGCTATCAGTTTTTTCAGCTGATGGTTTTACCTGCATTTCTCATTCATAGCTTCTTTCAAATCCCATGGGAGACAGAATCTTTCATTCAAAATCTGAGTTTATAGCTTTGCTGACTATAAAAAAGCCCAAACCAAACTCCCACTAAAGATGTGTACTTGAAAAGAAATAGCACCTGATTTATCAGTTTAAAATACATGTATTTAAAATTAGCCATATGAGGCCAATTGTTTGTTGGGTTCTTTTTTTAATATTGGGGACTGACTACACTGAGTTTCCTTACATATATATTTATTTCTCTATAGTGTGGCTAGTCAGAGGTTGGTGTTGACTATGTCTTTGCTAAAATCATGTTACCTAGTCTCCTCTGGCTTGTACCATCAGAGGACTCTAAATTTCTGCTGACCCAAACCCGTGAAGATGTTTAAGAGAGAAGTGGGGTTTGTAAAGATAATAACAGTGCTTACAGAAAACCTGATCTGTAGAGAGAAAAAAGTGGACTAACTTCTGAGCCCACCAGGTCTCCCAAAGTTGTCTTTGATTTTCAGTCTTTTATGTACACAGAATTACAGGTACATCAACCCTGTGGGCTACTGCCCATGAGGCAAAAGGCCATCTGCTCAAAATCACACAAACTCTAACAAACAGCTCCAAAACTTGCAGTTTTGTCAGTGTGTCCACGAGTTCTGTAAGCTGTAGCAAGATCCTGGAGAGCTGGGTTGCTCACTTCTGTTGAAGGGCTTTGCACCAGGCATTAGGGCTGGACACAGCTCCTTCAAGGGAAATTAGGAACCTGGACAGGTTCCCAGCCATGGGCAAAGTGGTCATCCTAAACACCTATGGTGCCCAACAGTGCCAGAAGCACTGGCCACTTGTACTATTGCCATGGTAGTCATGACTCTGGGCTTTGTCCTCTGCTGTGTTTCCCAGGTCACACTCACAGTGTGAACCGAGCATGGCATCTCTGCCTTCACCCATCTTCACCCATCACTGCTGGCACTGCAGCCTCTGCTGCAGAATGAGTTCTCCTGAGGACAGGTCCCAGACCCAGAGGCAGATACAGTGAGCTTGAGCTGGTCATGGGAAGATGGCAAGCAGGCCAGATAAGCTGTACCCACAGGACCTGTAATCTTATGGACCCATTATCCAAGAAACCTTAGAGTTACTGGTGATAAAGCAATGCTTTTCTGATATCATCATAATGACAGATTCAAAAGGGTTTCTCACCTTCACACATTGTGCATACATACACAGATAACTGGGTGGGTAATTTCAAAAAACAATTCCCAGGCTCTTTAAACTTTGCCTTCTCTTTGCTACTACATGAGGAAAAAAACCTACAGGGCCCAACCTACTTGTCTCTAATTTTGTCCAGTAAGGGGAGACATTTTTGCATTTTTGAGAAAAACTCTGACAGAGCCCTCAGCAAACAGAAAAAAATTACCCCCAAACCAGTCTCTTGTCTCTCTGCTTCTCTATCGCCTAAAATGAAATAACCTTGAAATAAACTCAATTTTCATCGTATAGTTTGGTTTCATTCCATTTACTTCTGTACCTTCAGAGTATTTTGATTTTCAATGCATCTAGAAGAGTGAAAAACACATTCTCCAGAGAGAAGTTGTAAGTGCAGTTTTTTGGCTTCTGACTGGGTTTTGAGAAGACAAAAATCCTCAAAACCAAAAAAGAAAGTGCAGAATTTATGAAACATTCTTCAGCTTGAGATAAGCTTAGCACAGTTAGCAGTACAGTTAGCATAGCTGCACTGCAGCCATAAAAAGGAAGACAGGAGATTTTTATGAAGCAAATTGATGCTGGCAGACTGATGGTTTAGGCAGAAAAAAAGGGATTTACTTTATCTTGATAAACAAGATGTATATCATTGTCAAGGAAATTATTGTCTGGTAATCAGAAACAAAGAGAAAAACAAAGGAAAGAGTCTGGCTCACTGTCGATGAATTAAAAAATACCTGGACAGGGAAAGGCCTCTAAGAACAGTGTGAATAACACCCATCATATTGAGTGAGGGCTGCCTGATCCAAGCAGAGCACAAAAGAGAAATTGGCTGTGATTTCCTTTGGAAATTATTGACATTGGTTCATTTTGAGAGGACTGAAAATTGAAGAGTCTAAACTCAGAGGACTCCTATAAACCTGTATCTCTCCTTTTGTCTTACATGCAAATACTAGTGAGCATCCATCATACTCAGTATTGCCCACTTGTAATTAAACAGTTTGTAGCTAGGAGCAACAGATTTTAAAAGCACTTTTAGGAAGAAACATTTTCCTAAAAATAGCAGAGACTCAAATAACCAATAATTTTTGGCTCTCTCTTTTCGCTCCAAAATGTGGTTCATACACAGCAGAACAGCATCTCAGAGGTGGGCTGACAGAGCTGGCTTCCATAATGTCCTACAGCTTTTCAGCTGGGTCAGGAGCCTTAAAAGGAGGCTTTGATGTGCCAGATTAGGGATAGAAAGTAATTTAGCTTAGGTTTCCCATTTCAAACTACGCCAGATATGGACATCCAAGATTCTTCATCATCTATTTTCCGGCATGAGCAAGAAATTACCTGACTGCAAGAAAAGAATTGGTCTTTAACTGGATGGATGAGCTTTTCCTTGACCTGGGTAAAAATCAGGTAAATCTGAGCTGTGTGGGGATTCTTCCACTCCTTGTCTGCTCTGAGTTGCCTCCAACCATGCTCAGTTACTCTCATCTCCATGGTTTGGCTTTTATGGGTGCTGCCTCTATGACCCTTCCTTTCCCCCCTGTTCTTTGTTCCTGTCATCTCTGCTGACTTCTACAGGTAGGACACCTGAAACAAGACACTATGTTCTCCAATAAGCTGGAGTCAGGGTCCCTGGAACCTACTAGGACACACTTTGGCCACCCTGTGTGCTGATTTTGGCTGGCATAATGCTAATTTTCTTCACAGTGGCTGGTATGGGACCATGTTTTGAATTTATGCTGGACACAGTGTTGATAATATAGACACATTTTTGTTACTGCTGAGTGAGGCTTGCACAGAGCCAAGGCCTTTTCTGCTCTTCATACTGCCACACTGGAGAGGAGGTTGGGAGTACTTGGGAGGCTGGGAAGAGACACAGCCAGGACAGGTGACCAAAGGGATATTCCAGATCATATGACATCAGTATATAAAATGGAGGGAAGAAGAAGGAAAAGTGGGGGTACGTTTGGAGTGATGTATTTTGTCTTTCCAAGTCACTGTTCTGTGTGATGGGGCCCTGCTCTCCTGGAGATGGCTGGACACCTGCCTGCCCATGGGTAGCAGTGAGTTAATGTTTTGTCTTGTTTGTGTGCATGGTTTTTGGCTTTTTTTGTCTTTATGTCAACCCAGGAGTTTTCCACCTTCTACCCTTCTGATTCTGTCCCCCATCCCTGGTGTGAATGAGTGGGGCTGTGTGGGGGTTGGCTGCTGGCTGGAGTTAAACCACAGCATCCCACTCAGGTGTGCACCTGTATTTCTGTGTGTGTCAGTTCCTGCTTTGCAACTTGGGTCCTATTTCTCCAGTTGCCCAATGAGCATCCATGAGCCCTTTTAGCTCAGTCCAGCTGTTCCAGAGTACTTGTAAAATCACTTTCAACTTTTTTTCAGGTCAGCATGACCGTGGACAATTTTTTTTAATTTTTTTTTTTTTTTACAGGAGCATCTCTTTATATTTTCCCAGCTTTTCATAATAGGTAGTATGGTTGCATTACAAAATGCCTGGGCTGAGCTGCTTGCATTTTGCTGCAAATGTAGCTAAGAGTAGAGAGAGAATGTCCAAAAAACCTGAGATCAGAAATCAGCAGGTCTTGTTTGAACAAGCAAGTTGAATCCACTACAGGGTTTTTGCTGAGTGTGCAAACAGCAACAAAGAAGAAACTTCAGTGCCCAGGTGGTGTAACTGCTCCATTCTCTTCCCAGTGGCTCACAGCTGACAGCTTGATGAGCTAAGCTGCAGAAACAAATGGGACACCTTTCACTGCCTTCATAAATGTCTTAACAACAATTTTTCCCGCTTTCATCTGTACAAAATTCAAGTCACTGCATTTGGTGCTACATGCCTGTTCAAGATCAGGATTCTCTGTATGTGACCTCAATTCTACCATTTTGTTAGAGGTTTAACTAACTCCATAATTAATAGCTAGGGTCCTGATAGTGTTGCCATAATAGAGGTTGGAATCTTGAGTGCTGCAGTAGTGGTGCACACCAATGATTAGAAAACCTCTCCATTCCCTCCTGGTGCCACTGCAGACGAGAAACCTACTATTACTTCTTACTATAAATATTTATACATCTTCCAACTCTGCAGCAAGCCCTAGAGGAATGAAAGTTGATTCTGTTTCCAACTTCTAAGTGTACTTACACTTATCATATAAGCAGAAGTTTTGATTTCTGCTTCCATGTTTGTTTGCTTTTTATAGTCAGACACTGTCCCAGGGACTTCCAGTCTCCTGAGGCAAAGAAGTGAAGGTGAACAATTTTCTAAAGTTTTAATCTGGATTTTGCTCCAGTTGTTAACTTCTCCTGTCAAATCTGCATCTGTTTGTATCTCATCATAGAAGTCAGGCAATATGGCTAGAAAGAACCTTGAGAGGACTCTAGCCCTGAAGGGATCAGCGCTAACACTGCATTTCTGATGGATATATGCATAACTTGTTCTTGACAACTTGCAAGTAGATTATTTCCCACTCTCTCCCAGGTTGTTTTTCTTATGAGAATTAATCTTTCTTGTTGCAGTTTAAATCTATGCTCTCTTGTTCTGTCTTGACTGAATGTTCATTCTTTTACTTTTTGCAGAAGCTGCCTGAACATTCCAGGTAATACTAAATATGCCCTCAGTTTTCTCATTTCTGTTTAACAACTTTCCTCCTTCATCGTCCAAGTCCTTCAGGTGCTTGATCATTCTTGTTGCCTTTTTTTCTGACCTCCCCTGACAAACACAGCAATATGGTCTTTTTCAACTTGCTGCTTCTTTATTGCTGTGCTAAGCACACTTTTCAGTAATGACTAGCAAAAACACTTCTATATGACTCTGTGGCTGGTCCTTCTGCAGAAACCAGTTTAAAATACACTTTTATTTTGAGATATATAAAACCAGATTATGAGGATAGTTACAGTTTTCAGCTTTGTTTTCTTAGTCATCCTTCTGGCAGAAATACAGCAACATTTATGCAGAAAGAGCTCCAAAAGTCTTCCATGTACAGACTTGCAAGTAGGAAGAAAGGTGATTAGTGACCCATTTATGTGTAGAAAGAGAGGCAGGTTCTTTGTGAGGAAAATGAGCAGAATTTGAAGAAAGGAGTTTCTAAATGAGGAATTAATGATCCTAAGGAGAAAGACTTGTTCCCAACCAGAGACATTTGGCGGTTGCAGCATGCAAACACACAAAGTGACGCTTTGAAATTGCATGAGCAGTATACTGAATGCTCAGTCTAAACTCAGCTGGTTAAAAGTGTTCAAACACTACCTGGAACACTTTCTCCATTACCAGAATATTTTCCTTTTGTCACCAGAAAGCAAAGCAGAGCTTCTGCTGGTTCCATGCCTATGCTTCTGACACATGTGATCACTTGGTGATGGTTGAGGCAGATCGAGCCCCAACGACATCAACCACCTGGGAGAAATCCTAAGAGCACCCTCAGCGTTTGTATCATGTTGTCTCTTCCCTGTATACATTTATTTCCTGCATTCCTCTGCCTACACTGGCAATTCAGCAGACTGCTGAGAACTCAGTAGATATATTCATTTTTTCCAGTGCAACTTATCTGCTGCCTGGACACGGGGCTAACTTCCTTGTGCCGGAAAGGTTTTAGATGCTGTTTTCACTAAATAAAGTTTTATGAAGTGTGAAGCTGCAAATGACATAATAAATTTGGATATAGTGCTGTTATCAAGATCATGAGGCTTTTACACACACATGGTGTGAAGCAATCTTCACAGTCATAGGTGTTTGAATCATAGAAAATTATGTCTGGAAAGAGCTTCCACAGATCAGCCATTCTACCTCCCACCCAGACACTGGATAAACTCTACCTACAACTTTCCTGGCAGATATTTGTCTTATGTCTTGGTAAAAGTCTCCTATGATAAAGCTTTTCACAGATTTCCCTAGGTAATTTATTACAGTGTTTAACTATACTCAGTCATTTTCCTAATGTGTAATTTAGACAGAATTATCTTTAGAGAAGAAAGCAGTATGATCAAAGAAAGGTAGTATTTCTGTTTATCACTAGTGCAACTGCAATAAGAGAGTGACACACTCATATATCTGGAAAGCACCAACCCAGAGAGACCCGTGTATAAACATACATGGATCTGAGCGTGGCAGCAGCAAAACTGACAAGGAGTTATGCAAACAAGGTGGCTGGAAGTGCTGAGCTCTGACATTTTACTAAAGTTCCTTCCTCTCTGGGTCATCGATGACTGAGCCAGTGCTGTGAAGTAATGCTTCCTTCCATGCAGATTTCACAGCTCTGAGCCTTCACCTGGGGCACCTCCTTTATCAGCAAGTGCAGAGCTCACTCCCGTTCATCACAGATTGGCAGGAGAAACAAACTGTTTTTACAAATCACCCTGTTGTGGAGCATTCATGTGAGCTGAGGAAAATTGGGTTCGATGCCCTCTTTTGCCTAGTGAGTCCTGACTCATAATTTGCACTCAGGTGACTTGTTTTCAGATTGCTCACAGTTTCCCTCTTTTGCAATGCCCTGCTTGACATGGAAAAATATTTAATTGCACTGGAAAGCAAGAGTGTGACTTATAGTATTGCAATTAGATTCTTACAGTGAAGTTTGGAACGGTTGGTTTGGGTCTGGCCACAACGATTGCATCAATATTTTATGCAATATTTGTTTCATGTAAAATGCAAACACAAACTTTGGCTGAAAGAGCATCACCCTCCAGCCCAACTGCTTCTCTCAGAAATCATGCTTACTTTCTATGACTCACTCAGTGTTTAACTTGTCCACACAGAGGAACAAGTTCAGCAGGTGAAGCAGAGCCTCCCCTGCCCTTGGTTACACGCCCTTTGGAAGGTGAGCAATGGTGGTTTTAATCCTTTCCCACAAAGAGAAGAACAAACCCTGTATCCCAGTTCTTGGTGATTGTTGCAGAGTGTTTAAAATATTTTCTGTCTAGCTACATTTTGAAGGAAAACAGCAGTTTCAATTGGGCTTCATGTGGATCCAAGTTTGAGAGCTCAGCATGACCTTGCCTGCCCACAAGACAGAGGCAGAAGAGTGTCTGGGGGGACACAGACAAGCAAGGGCAGGGGCTGAGCTGCACACAGCCATCCCATGGGCCCAGAAATGGAGTTGCAGAATGGAGACCATTGCAGAAATCCCCCTTCCTTTATGGTGAAGTACTAACCAACACAGGTCTTAAGGGTTAAACAACTGGACTTAAATTTACTGCAAACAACCGGAGCTAAATTTAAATCATCTTCTGAAAAACATGCAAAAGAAGTATAAATCTGAAAACTCTTCATGTCCTGGTGAATGAAACTTAGCCTTATAATACCACTAATGTGTGAGGGGAGGTTGACTACTTTAAAAAATGTTATCCTGCATTTTAGAGATCAGGACACAAATTAATTAATGTAACCTTCTTACTGCCCTTCATCAAAGAAATTTTTATCTGATTATAGTAGTTTACTACAAACTTTTCCCCAGGGAGTTTCAGACTGCGGTATTGCAAGATGTGCTGAATTGATTGAGGATGCACGTTTCTAATTCAGCCATTCAGGAGTACTTTAGAGCCTAATTCTCACAGAGTTTCTTATCTCTGTTGTTTTAATTTCTCTTGTCATGAAGTTAATTCCGGAAATTACTTAATAACCAGTAGAGAGAATCTGATAGTGAAATTGGCTTGCATAAATGTGGACAAAAGAAAGAGAATTCCCAATTAAGAGGTGAAGAAAAAGGCAGACTAGGAAAGCAAAACAACAGACTTCAAAAAGGTATATTTGACTAAATTCAGGTAGTGCATCCTGAAAATTTCATGTGAAGCTGATGAGAGGAAAGGTTAAGCTAAGAAGAATGGCTGTCAGTCAGAAAGGATTAATAGGAAAGTCAGATACAGAAACAGACAGAACACAGAGGCAGCTTCCCTCCCTGTCATTTTATCACTGCCCTCAAATTCAAGAGGAAAACGAAAGGAAAAGGAGGTCATGTTCATAGTTACAGGAAAAGAGGAATGAAGTTGAGCAATTACAGACAGGAACCAAAAGACCAAGGCATAAAAGAAGATGTCAAATAACAAGAAATACGTCTTTAACAGCCTTAGTAAGAGAAGAACCAGAAGGCCTCTACTCCACTTGCAAAACAACTTGATGTGGAGAAGGCCAAAATATTCAGTTCTTTCTTTTGCTTTTGCTTAAAACATTCAATGATGAGCAGGTCTGTAATAATTAATACAAGTCCAAAAATTGTAAGATTTCAGCCTAGGTGAAGGGTGGGATAGGGAGATCTTGGAAGGTAAAATTCTTATATGCTTGATGTTTCAGCATGGCTGATAAATTGTTCAGAATGATGTTTAAAGACAGGCTGAAGAAACCTCCGTGGAGAATATACAGGAAAGGAACAAAAGAACTGAAGGGGAGATAGGGAATAATGGCCCTTACTAACAACAATTTAAACCCAATTTTAAGTATTTGGGTGCTGCAAAAAAATTCTGTTACTTGCCAAATGATATGTCAAGAGGAAATTATGTAATTTCAATATTTTCTTCTTCAAAAGGACAATTGTGCTTACACTTCAGGAAGGAGTAATATGCCATCTTTCCTGACTTTAACAGGGACTTTCAACACTCCCTTTCAGTGTTCCTACAGGAGTATTAAGGAAGATGGAACCAAAAGAAAAGCACAAGCAAAAGTGTAATTTTCCATGATTCATTGTCAAAATGGAAGGACTAGTTTTTTTACAAGGTTGTAATTTAGGTTAAATTCAGCATTTTACTTGATATAAGAATAATTTTTGTTTTCCATGCTCACATGGAATAGAACAAGAAGTAATGAGCTTAAGTTTTAGAAAAATTCATTTTAGACATTAGTAGAAACATTTCAAATTGTGTCGCAAAGAGAAGGAAATACCTTCAGAGTCTGTCACTGGATATACAACACTTTAAACAAACATAAAGTCATGGAATGGTTTAGACTGAAGGGACATTGAAGACCATCAGGTTCCAATACCACTGTCATGGATAGGGATACCTTCCTCTAGACCTAGGTTGCTCAAAGTCTCATCCATCCTGGCCTTGAAGAATTCCAGAGGTGGAGCATCCACAACTTCTCTGGACAACCTGTCCTGTACCTCATCACCAGCATATTGACAGTTGATAGAGAGACGGGGAGACTGATTCGGTGATCAGAATTCAATTTTACTCAGATTTTCCCAAAGCTTGTATACCATTTCAGGAAGATTAATAATTTTTAACTACAATAATCAAGTTAAGAATCACACAGACAACTCATACATTTTACATCTTTTGCTTGCAGAAGGTTGATTGAATCTCCTCTTTTCCCATTTAATCCCATCTACTGTAATCTTCAAAGTTCCATTTTGTCTATGCCATGGAATCCTGGTTTATCAAGCTAGCTATGCTAATTAAATCTGTCTCACTTTCTGTTTTGTGTATTCCCATACCATCACAGTAAAGAATGTCTTCCTTATAGCTAATCTAAACCTACTCTCTTTCAGACTGAAGTCACTGCATTTGTCAGGGATGAACAATTGTAGTTGACTCCGACTCTTCTCTCCCTTAGTTTTTGCTGTGGTTAGAAGCATTAAAAAAATTTTTAAAAAGACTGTAAATGCAATAAAAATAATTTTTCCTAACTCTAGAAAGAGAAGAACCCTCCCATTAATCCATGGAGTCATGCACTTGCAAAGCTTTGAGAATTAAAGCCTCTATCACATCAAATATCTGTGATGTATGTGAAGATCACTATTCATCTGTATCTTTTATCTTTGTTTCCAGCAGCTGCAATCATAATTAAATTCCATCATTGCTGTTGCGGTTCATGTTAAAGCTTCTTGCTTTGCTGTGGCATAGCTGAGACACCTCTGGTGATGTTAATTAAAGAATGAACATTCAGGGCAGAGAACATTAGAAAAGGTTTGTTGTGGGAGAAAAAGAGCTATATAGAAATGCAGGCATTTATCAAGAGAAGCAGCAGCAACATGGAGAAAATAACTCCAGTAAGCGAACATAACAAAAGAGCTTCAGCAGATCCAGTTATCAAAAAGAAATGTCAGTGTTGCCTCCTTAGACTCAGTGTGTGCACTGCCTGGGATGGAGGGCTCTGCTCCAGCAACACCCTCAAACCTTTGCATGTCCTGATATGAACAGCAATAAAAGTAGCAGGATGAAAATTGCTGAGGAAAAGAAAATGTTCTGCTGAAAAATCTCTGGCAGAGAAAAGTCTGCCAGCCTGGAACTGTGATACAGGGTACTAGGCTTGGGAAAGAGAAACATGCTTGAGAAATGCAGCTGACATTTCTGAAGTACAGCTGGGTACCTGTAAACCAGAGACATCCTGAGACACTAGTGATAGGCCCCAAAATAAGAAGCTGTAACAGCAACTTATTGTCTGAAAAACTGGAAACAGTCTGGGAAAATAAAATGGTTCTGTAGGAACAACAAACAGCATCCTCTCTTGGTTGTTACATGTGCAAAAATGGAAATCCACAGCATCTCTTGGCTGCTTGGTGATGTCCCACACCCCCTTATGCCTCTACGATCTAAAAGGCATTTTCATCCAAAGTGAAGCCACTCTCTGCGTACTTCCTATGCTTCACTTGTTTTTCTTTCCTAAACAGGTTAAATCCCACAGAAATTTCAGTGAGCACTTGGATGCCCACCAGGGATGTCTGGCTGACTCCTGACTCAGTGATACAGATCATCTCCAAAGTGAAAACTGCATAATTATTTTACTGTATTCCCTTTGGGCACAGTTTTGGGGGATTGTCCTACCATCTCTGGGATGGTTAGGTATCCTTCTGGGTTCAGTTTGTCCTCTCCTTTGGGATGGTTTGGCCCCTTCTGAAATCTGTCTAATTCACTTGATATTGGCCACTATTATATACCCATAGAAATAATCTATTGTAATCCATTCACTAATTATGTCTGTAATAACCTGTAATAAGGTATACCCCCTTTGTTGCTACTACACAATTGGCTGCTGCTATTATCTGCCATACTAATGATCCATACAATGTTATTGATTGCTTATCATCATTTTTATTGCTTGATACATGTATATCTTCATTTTATTAATCATATCCATTTGCTATTGTTGATTTTTGGGCTATTAGTGCTAACCTGTAATAAGGTAGGGAAATTTAGAGGATAAAAGTCTCCATGTCCTTGTGTATTATGGAGTCCTAGAAACCACAGTCATGATCCCTACCTACCCCTGAGCCAGGTAGCCCGTTAGGTTGTGACATGTTCCCGAGCATGTGCTTAGCTTCCCTAAGCATGCTCCATGGTGCCAGTGGGAATACAAGTGGACCGACAGGTAAGGACATGACAAAATGTTTTGCTGGGTGTACACAAAGCTGTAAAAATAATTAACATCACACAGACAGAATCACATAGGATGTTCAAGAAAGGGAAACAGCTGCATTAATCAAATGGCTTCTCACCCATTGAAGATGTTTGAGAAGAGGCTGCTCTCTTCATTTACATCTGTGGTGTTACAGGGTTTGGCTGCTGAGCACCGAGCTACTCACAAGGCCAGAAGCAGTGGATGATCTGAACACTTGTCCCCCCAGAAGCTGGGGGAAAAGGGACTGTTTACCAGAACCACCTCCTCCTCTCTGGCACAATGTTGGTTTGTCACTGCTGAAAGTGGAGGCTCAGGGATGGAAAGAATTTTGGTGGTGATGAGAAGAAAGTAATTGACTCAAGGTCTCCTAGCCTGGCCATTAAAAAAGCAAATTGATGGGTACAAGTTAAATTAGTATTTATCAAGTAAAAGTTTTAAAATTTAAACTTCATTATATATGAATTTTTACAGGAAATTTAACTTTTCCAAACCTGCTTTTCTCTCTTTATGGATGTGGATATTGGCTAAGTAATAAATATGTATAATGTAGATGTATTGAATTTGGTAGACTAACATAACATTTTCTCCTCATGCTAGTGGGAGTCATTTCTGTGGCTCCTCAATGTGGCAGCTTGAAATCAGTAGAGTTACACACAGAACTACCTTGCCCATCTAAGTTTCCTCCCCTGCCTTCAGTCACCTAATTAGTTCAAATTGCATCAACTCCAATCCAGTTTAATGTGACAAAGTACCTGCTGTATGTCTCTTCAGGCCCACCTACGTACCTGCTGTGAATGTGTTTGCTTTAAAAAGCCGTGAGCTAAGAGCCAAAATTGAACCAAACCAAGCAAATTCTGCTGCATGAATCTTCTGTTTACCAAAAATATCTTCCTTCTAGTGGAAAACTATTGCAAATTTTCCTTTCTATCATTAGTTTGCAAGATCTCTGCCACCATAAGACAGCCCCTCCAATCCCCCCTTACATGTCCTTTTCAAACTTATAAATGCATCCTGTCAATGGTGTTGCTGTCTGAGTTCATTAAGTTCATGCTGTCTCTGAAGTCATTGATAGAAGACATTGCAACAGGCAGGGTGGGAGTGGATTTACACTTCCTGCACTGCATTTGGAAATGCTAGGGATAAATTTTCACAGACTGTAATGGAAGAGTCACACATCTGAGACACTACCTCCATGTGTCATCATGTGTACGTGGGAAGATACAAAGCAAGGGGGGAGAAAAAAGCCTTCAAATGAAACAAACTTTTAATGAGCATGCTCAGGTAAAGATGAACAGAGCAGAAAAAAATCTGTCCTCTTTTATTTGATTTGCTGCCTAGGTTATTTCAATAGATGTAATTTGATTTGGGGGGTTTTATTGTAACTGATGCCACTTCTAGAAAATCATTACTCTCTTTATAGGTTAAACTGTAACGGAGTTTTTCCTGCTTTCTTATCCTCTGTTTCAGCATCTATGCAGATGGTGCCTTTTTCCGTGAAAGCGAAGCCAATTAAATAGCTTTAAATATTTGTGAAAAACCATCTGATTACTTATTTTCCTAGATGTTCTGCTAAAATAAAATTATTTTTCAAAGACATGCAAATATTTCTTTTCCAGAAAGCTCACTCTAAAATCTTCACTATGGATTAAACCAGATCCACAGGGCTCTGTGTAGGTACAGACCCTCCTGGACCAGAGCCATGTGTGGAGCTGGAAGTAACTGCATTTAGTGCTCATTTCTAGTAAATAAAGAGATGTAGTTTCATAGTCTTCTTTTTTTTTCCCTTCACTTCTTGAAGTTTTGTCATTCTAAAAGGGAAGACAGGAGGGTATCCTATCCTGAAGAACTCCAGTGAAGAACATGTTTACCTGAGAGAGGGAATGGGGTTGTGATTTCTCACTCTGCTTCCCATTCTTTGAATGTTTTGTCCATAATTCTTTCATTTCAATTAAAAAAACAACAACAACAACAAAAAAACCAACAAAAAACCCCCCCCAAACCAACACAAAAACACCAAAAACCCCCCAAAAC
>VWYP01024213.1:0-12624 GCA_013400435.1 Pycnonotus jocosus
TTTTTTTAATTGTTCTTCTCATTCCTATACTTATGAATTGGTTTATAGAAATGTGTTTTTTAAAGATATTTAACTTCTATTAAGTTTAAATCTAGGAAGATGTGACTTCAGGACAGTGAAGGAAATGTTTTGGTTAGTATTATCATTTATGTTGCAGAATGAAACATTTGTCTGTGGTAGATGACTTGAGTTGAAAGAAATAAAACTGAAGGTAAATTTGGTCTTTTTGTTTAAACAGCAGAAAAACTGAAAGGGAATTCTCATATTAAGGTGATGATAGCTGAATGGTAGTGAAGAGCCGTTTCAAAAGAGAGGAAATCCAGAAGTGGCTTGTCAACAGTTACACTGAAGAGATGGTCATTGACCTTACTGTTGAGTTTTGCTCCTCTTTGCTTTTGCTATTTTTCCTCTGACTTGCAAGTAAAATTCCCCAGCCAAAACTGTTGTTTGAGCTGGCAGGTCAAGATGCATCTACCTGCTGATTTCTCTGGTGTATGCATGTTCCTAATCTAATGGAAAGTATTAACTTGTGTGTTGAAATTAAAAATCGTTTTGCTAGGTGACTAGGCAATGATGTCTGTGTAGAAGAGTGTACTGCTTTTTAAGTCTGAACTTCTTACAGAGATGCTGAAATATCTTCTTCAGAGACGAGGCTGGTGTTCAGCACTTGCTGAAGTGCTTCTCTGAATCAAGACATGGAGGCAGCTCTTAAGCTATAGCTGGTGTTGAAATTTTCCTGTCCAGTCAAAAATTTGCATGTAGGTCAATCAGATCTTTGTGTATGGCAGTTTTTTATTCCCTGTCTTCTCTTGGCCAATCAGGAGGCAAACATGTACGTACATTTTCCATCTAACTTAGGTAAAAGTAAGACAGAAAGTGAGAGGAGCTGAAAAGTGACCCTTCCTTTGGAAAAACCAGATGTGAAAAGAAGGTTGTGATGTTTACTCAAAGGATTTTCTCCTTTCCAAAAGATACACTTAGATTAGATGTCCCAGCAGGATATGATTAGAATTTGCAATGGCATTTGGATGTCCCTTCTAGACTTAAGAAATTTAATGTTGCCTCTGGCTTTTTTGTAATAAAATTTAAATTAGAATCCCTAATTGTTTCAACGTGCCAGAAATATTTTGTAAACAGCATTTTGCAGTGAAAAGTCTGGGCTTTCAGGATTTTGAGAAGAGTTGTTTTTGGACAATAGTCTGTGTCTGAGTTTATCTTTGAGAAGGATATAGAAAAAATGGATGAAATGTGAACTGCCTCCTTAACAAGTCAACTCTGTCATATTAAATAGAACATGGTGAAAGTGAGTAAGACTCAATGCCATAAACCAGACATCTTGGGCTCAAGCTGCAAGGTAGAGTAGAACTGTCTACTCCAAGCAAATATGGAACTATGTGTTTAAATACATACTAGCCTTCAGTTTCAGGTTCATCAGTTTGATGCATTTGATAGTAAAAGTAAATTTTGAATTGTGAAAAATTCCTCAAGTTTTCTTACTGCCTTGCCTTCTCACAAAGCAACATCATAGACCTATAGAATGGCCTGGGTTGGAAGGGACCTTAAAGACCATGTAGTATTTTAGATTACTATCCTGATGAACTGTGTTAGGAATCCATCAAAATTAAACTAGACCAAAATCATATTTTATGGTTGTAGCTACTTTAAAAACTGGTAGGATAACTCCTGACTATTTCTAAAACCTTTTTTTCCCCCTGTTTTTCTGCTTAAGAATAGAGTACTATTGTTAACACTATCATTAAAGGCAATTAGAATACCTGTTCACAGTCTTTTATCAGAATTTCGACAAAACCTTATATTTGGTTGGGCTTATTTTGTTTCTTCTCATAGTTCTTAACTAAAATACCTTTGTTACTTTTGACATCAAGTAAAATATACAGATATAGTTCTGTTTTAAAACCTCATGCTCCATATTGTATGGTTTTATTTTAGGTAGTTCATATAAAGTTCCTTATAGGCTGAACACTTTGCCTTCTCTGGTAAGTAGAGAGAATTCCCAGTTGAAAAGGAAGACTGATTTCTTAGCCAGCCAGGGAAAAATTAGCCTTCCAAGAAAAGAAAAAAAAAGCAAATTAAATGGAAAAGTAGATAATCACTTTCAACTGAATAACCTGTTGAACTGGAAAAAAATTGGATAATTTGGCAATACATTGTAATGAATGAGTGGAGCATGCTCCTCTGAAGAGGGAAGATGGGTTCAAAGTTAAACACTAGAATAGGTGTAATGAAGACTTTTCTTTAGTGGAAGTGCAATCCAGTCTCTCTTATTTTCAAAACTAAGCCTTGTTGTTGCTGTGTTTTCTGGATTCCATTTTGTAACAGAATAGCTTCTATCCAGGGAGAGTTAAGTATGTTTAGAGAGGCTTAAAGACATTATCCCTGGCGGAAAAGAAATATGTGGAGTAAAGAGTGGGTTTCTGGTAGAATGCTATATAAAATCATCTTTATATGCAGTGCCCACTGTAAAATTATAATTGTGTGGTTAAAAAAATGCTCTCTTGAGAGAAGACATCCTGCTTCCACCCCAAGAAATTTAATAATGAAGTTAAGTCTGCAATCAATAAATCCAATGTATGTATATATATGTATATATGCTAAAAAATGCTTGGGACAACAGTAAACCTAAAAACCTCCTTGGTCATGTTTGGGCTTCTTAACTAAAACTTGAGTATTAATATTCGTTCTCTCCACATATGGCTTAAAAAGGTGACGAGAGACAAAAGATGAAATGAATCAGGAAAAGAGGGTTTCAAAAACATTCCTCCAAAAGACAGAAAGAAGACGCTCTCTTCCCTAGACTCATGAGCTGACAAGGCTGACCTCACAAGTTACTGTTTGGTTCCTGTTTGGTTCCTGTTTGTCATTACTGCTAACTGATTACAAAAATTAATTTTATGCATTTATGTATTCTACAGTTGCTATTTAGGTCATAACCTTGTAGCAATGACTTTCACAGATTAACTGCTGTACGAAAGGGAGGAAAGGAACATAAAGAGGAGTTTTGAATTTTATTTTTTAAAAAAATTCTCTGACTGGGCCTGTTTTTCAAGAAAAGGTTTGTAGGAATTAAAAATTTATATTTTAGGTGAGTTTATTATATCTCTTCAAGAAGTTATTCCTTGCTCTATCACTTGGATATGGAGACTAAGCACATCTAATCATATCCTTTGCTTGTCTCTGAAATAATCAGCTATCATCTGTTCCTTTTGAAATGAAGACCCATGAAGTGAACACAATATACCACTTGAATACAGATTTGATTTCTATGATGACTTTATGCAATCTTTCACTTTATTCTACTCCCTTTCTTATGTAGATTAGCAATGTATTGCTTTTTCAACTGTTGCAGTATACATTGAACAGTATTACTGTTCTTTCAGAGGTGTTTCATTTGGGATTCAGACATTTCCAGAGCTCCAAGCTCTTTAATGTGTTAATGTTTCATGTGTAAATGCTCCTTCCCTGCAATTGGTTTTCTTTTATTTCTTCCATGAAGTTGTTTTCAATAGTCCTTACAGTATCTCAAGAATGTGTCTCATACTCACTTCATTTCATGTGGTAAACATAATTTTATGGATAGGATTTTTTCCTAGTCTAGTCAGAGTCCTCTGAGAAATCCTACAGGGCAGAATTTTTGGACTCATGCTCTTCTATATGTGTATTGCTTTAAAGTCATCATTGTGCAGAAAATTAACTCCAACTAGTTATTTGGGGTGATGGTCTTTTTCCATCTGAGCTGAATTCAGGGAAGCAATTTCTGGCTTGCTTAGGTGTTTGCCATGACTTTCAAGTTGGCTGCTTGAGGATGACCTGTATTTATCTTGCGAGAAAACAGAGCTGATTTTCAGCTGGCTCCCCCTGCCTTCTAAATAACGCTCTGGGCTCTGTACTGCTCATGGATGGCATCCTGAAGCAGCCCACTATCATGGTGCAAGACCTTTCAGTTGTTTGAGGTTCTGAAGTCCCTTTCAGTTATCTTCCTATTCTGGGCAGATGAACCTTAGCCTGTTATTTGTAGATTTGTAGATGGGGTTGATGGAAGGGGTGGGTTTGGTCAGCCATGCCTTGGTTGAGTTTGTGAGTGATGTGACACATGGAGGAAAGAATTTTATAAAGGGGAAAGTAAAATGCAGCTGGGAGCTGATTTGTACCTGCTGCTGATGGAAACTTTCTCCAGATCAGCCGCTGCCCCCTGAAGCCAAATGCTGCTGGTAAGGCACCACGTGGAACCTTTTTCCTCTGAGATTTTTCCAAAGGAAAGAGGATTCATTCACGACCTGATGTTTGATTTCCTGTGCCCTACAGATAGTTCTGAATGGGTGGGCTTGCCTGGGGTTCAGCAGGAGGGTGAGCCTTACAAACGAGTTAGTGCGGCTGGATAGCTGAAGGTTGCACGCCAGAATTCCGATTAATGCGACTCCACACTAAGTGTGTAGCTGAAGCCTGAAAAGAGAAGCCCTTTAGTAAATCCACGGAGAATAGGGGAAGTGGTGATAGAAGTAATCCATTCAAGATTTTACACTTTTATCATGTTCAAAATGGTATTTTAGGAATCTGATGGAAGTCTTTTTTTATCTCCATAGTTCAAGTACTAAACTTTTTTTTTTTTCCCCTTAGTACTGGAATTTTTAACTTTTATATTTTGCTCGTGGATATTGAGGGAGGTGTTTTTTAGGGATATTAAGTGGTTGCTACCATAATGTTGCATTAATCTGTGACACAAGATACAGCATAATTTCTTCTGAGGCGTATACAACTTTTATAAGCCTTTTAAGGAAGAAGTCTACTGATTGCATTCTATAACTATGAAATGTCTTGCATAAAATATCATAAACATGAAAACTTCTTGCATTAAAAGATGGTAATATATGCACTTCCCTCTAGTGAAGGACACAGCTATGCCAATGGCATAAATACTACTTCAGTAAGTGTTAGAAGCATACTTTGAAAAACATAGTAGCTGACTAGCATTACATTATTTTACTAGTTTTTTGATGTAGGAAAACATTTATAGCAACTAAGTGTGAAACTTGAGGGGAGAGATGAAATTTCACTGTCTATTGAGGTCTTGACAAAAGTCGATAAAAAGAAATAAATTATTGCTGCTTTAAATCAAAATGGGATTTTGTTTGGCATGATTGTATTAGGGGAACCTTCACCCTTCTGTCTGTTCAGGGCTGACAGAAAACTACCCAGAGCACAGGTGATTCCTGTACATTCACTGTTTTGGGTTTTCTTGTGGGCAGTGCAAAGTTTCATCTTTTGATGCATTTCCCATTCTTTTTTTTTCCCTTCTTCCCTTCCTCCCTCAACCACCACTGGGAAATTAGCTCAGAAGAAAGAGTAGTCTTTAACCTATCAGCAGCTTCTTCCTAATGCCTCTTTCCTCTTTGCTAAAGGCAGAATTATGCCTTGAGGATGATTCCAAGCACAGGAGTTGCTACAAAGGTATGTCCAGTGTAGCTCCTCATTCAGGACTGTCTGGTGTGTTCTCAATATGTCTCCCTGCCCAGAGAATGTGGCTGTATCTGTCACAGCTATAATTTCTATATAATAATTCTCAAAGTGGGGGAGTCTAGTGTCTGTGAATAGGTTGCCCTTCTTGGGATTATTACTCTCAGTAAAATATTTGTCTTGAATGTATCTGTAGAGTGTTACTGGAATAATAAATATGCACATCTAACTTAAAATTGGGAATGGATCTTGTGCAAGTTCAATTTAAATGTAAGGCCTCAGAATCATTATTAATGCAAAAAGAAAAGAGCAAGTTATGTGTTAGGTTCTTTCAATGTGACCTATTATTTTACAGAGTTAAGGAAATGGTGATAGTAGGGCTTATTAATACCTAAGTTGTCTTCAGTCTGGCAAGAAAAACATGATGCTTATATACTGTGGGTAAGACTTTCAGCAAGGTAATATATAATCAAAGGGCAGAATTGACTGTTTTAAGTAAAGAATGCCCCAAAATAGATAACTTGACTAAGTATAAGGATGCTTATTTGCAAGTAGGAAATCCTGGGCTCCTGTTGTTCTTCCTGGATTTTCTGAGCTCTGGATAACGTGTTCACTGTAAAATACCTGTGTTGCGTTCCAGACCTGCATGCTCTTTTCTTTGTACACTAGAAGCCTAATGGTATTTGTCCTTTATTCAGTGTATCATGAAGTTCTGAATTTAGGATATTCTTAAAGACTTAAGGCTTGAAATAGCCATTCCCAGTCTTTGTTGTGCACACCTTTTAAGGGAACAATACTTGGTGATCTTTATCAACACAAGGTGATCAGGCCAAGAAGAGGGCTGTTGTAGCTTTTGGCTTGGAGGAACACAGTGCCAGCAAATCAGGCTGCTGCCTACAGAAACACTGTGGGTTATTTTCTCATTTAAATACAAGTGAAATGAAATGACCATAACAGGAGAATTTATTTCTGTTTTCTGGAATTTTTTCTGCCACAGGGACTACCATTATTTTGGAGGGTTTCCTGAAGTTGTCCCAGATGTTTCTTGCAGCAAAAAACAAGTGCATTAAGAAAGGCAAGTGCATTAAAAAAGGCAAATTCAACACACACATGCTCTTTTGATTTCTGGATGAGTTGAATTTAGGGAAGGTAAAAAAAATTCTTCATATAGGAAGAATGTATATAAAAAAGTGTTTGACAACTGCAGTGAAATAATCTGTTAAACATGACAGACTAAAATTATCCTCATAGTGATTAAAAAAGGAAAAAGGAAAAGCAGTACTGATCTCTCAAGGCTTCCATCAGCTTGGGCTAACTTTGAAGTACGTCTAGAAAATAGGCCTTATCCTTCTTTGACTTTGAACTGCACCAAAAGTGTTACAGAAATGACTTTGGATCACATAGTTGAGGAGCAAGCTTAAATTTTAAGAGATTTATGGCTGGAAGTAAGACTCTGACTGTGTTTCATTTCTGGCAGTGATCAGTATCTTCATTATTTCTCTGCTTATGATATCATGGCTTCACTACATGAGTGCTGTTGTGTTCAAAACCCCAAAATTATGCAAAAGATTTGAGTGGAGAATTTTTCTGCTCTGAGCTTTTTTGTGTCTTTGGAACAGAGCAGTTCATAGAAATTGGTGGTGGGTATACTAGACATTTAAAATATTAATACTTGTACAAATAAATACTTTCTTGTGAGTTTCCTTTTTCACATAGAACCACAGAATATTATAAATTAGAAGGCACCCACAAGGATCATTGAGTCCAAGTCTTGCATGTTTTACACTTTTTTTGTACATTGCCCATTTTGTACAGCTTCTATACTTTGCATTCAGTAACCACTTGATCATGTAATGTTGTAATTATGTTGATCTGTGTTATTCAGGTATTAGAAGGTAATGAATATAGAAAGTCATTGGTGAAATTAATAAATTAATGTCATACTTCATAGTATGTTATGAGAGTTTTGAGTCAAAAATACACGTGTAAACAGAGAGTAGTGTGGCTTTTCCTCCTTTAGCAGACATCCATGTGTCTACCTGTTATTCTGATCTCTGTTTTAAACTAAAGTTTCTAGCAAATTGGATAACCTTTCCACTGTAGTTCATCAATGTATATTACTTCAGCCCCGTAGTTCTTAGTTTATACTGGAATGTATTCTTTCTATGGGACTATCAAGAGCTATTAAGTAATTAAGGAGTAGCATGCAGGTGAATGACCTCGATATTTCCCACTATGCAGCTGGGAATAAACAAAAAGTTCTCAAGTTTTGGTGCATTAGCAAACAGAGGAAATAAGGAAATAAGCTTTTATGATAATCTTTCATCTAAATCAGGTGAATGGATGCATATCAATATTTATTGCAATTGAATGTAGTGGTTTACTATTGGCAGAGTACCATAATATTTAGTTTAAAACAAGTCTTTCTTTGCATTGTCAGGGTATTTTGTTTTAATGCTCTGTGTGCCATCTTCTGAGATCACTGTATCACATCAGGAGCTGGCGGCCTGGAAATCCTGAAAGCAATGGCAATACATGACCTGCACCTGGAAAATAATCAGCTAATAAGAGCACCAATAAAGCACATTATAAAATTTTCTTCAAAAATGAAAAGGCAGAATGAAAAATGAAGCTAAAAGATAAGTCAAACCTTATAACATATTTAGATAAATCTGATGGCATAAGGCCTATGTGAATAAATAAGTAGGATACAAAAATCAGTTTGATTTCCTGCTCCCCTTTCCCTGGGAGTTCCATGAAGTCGTGCAATGTATTTCAGATCGTGTTTTTCAGCACAAGGCATGGCTGGGATTTCTACTAAGGAAGATTTTTGCCTTTTTTCTCAAGGAGGAATGGTGAAACTTCAGTGCAAAGCTGTGTACCCCTGGGCTAAATTAGCTTTAAGAATAACTTTACAATTGATGAACTTTATCAGTTGTGCATGTTTAGAATGTACATAGTGCAGGTGCTAAGAAAAATCTTATTTGCACTGTTAGAAGTAAGCTCAGGTTTTGATACAATTAAGTGGGGACAAAGTCTTTGAAGCAAAAGAAAATTGTTTTGTTATGACAGGTCAGCTGAGCTGAGTGTCTGCTCCTCCCTCAAGAGCTGAACACAGACACTCTCCCACAAAATGGCAAATTTTTATACCCTTTTCTAGCCAGGGGTGGTCCCTGTCCCCTTTCCTATTGGATGGGTGTTCAGAACTCACATTCTTTCCTGACTGCCTACTCTTCTGTCCCCTCCCCTCCCATCCTCCTTCCTCTTTGGTCCTGTCTTCAACCCTGCCCCTCTCCCAGCTCCCAGCAGCACCCAGCAAACCAACCAGAACACATCCAAATCATAGATAGCAACAGATAGGGAACCAATAGCTTTCCTTCTTTTACTCAATAATCCTTGTTTTGGCTGCAACAAAATGTTATTTCACCTCTCACAGCATGAGGACTAGAAAAAGAGTGGAAAGCTGTAATTTAGCTGGACAAGTTGTTTGCAGGCTATTGTCGTGTCAGATGGTGGGCATGTAAGGGTGTATTGGTGCATTGTGTTCTTACGGGAAACCACACACACTCTCCTGATTATTGAGGGAGACTAACTTCCTAAATTAGGAATACAGTACATTTAATGTTGAAAAAGGTGCTTCTTTTTGTCAGTTTGCTGCAAACAGAACACATTTGTGTTTTCTATGTTCCCAGCAAGAAAACAGCACACTCCAGACACTTTCCTGCCTTTTCTAGCACCAAATGATGTATTCTGGCTCATTTGTATGTTTTCCATGCAAGGGAAACAGTTCTTGTTTAAAGGAGTTACTTCCCTTACTGTACAATGGATTTTTTTTCTTTGTTTATGTTGGTTTTTTGGGTTTTGTAGGCGATTTTTGGTAATTTTTAAAAATTGTTATTTTTGTATCTTTGCTTTGTATTATTTTGATTTTCTTTTTACTCCCAGAATACTGACACAGCATACTGCAAGCAGCAAATCTTTCTCTGATTCAGGTGTCAGATGTGACCAAGAGAAAAAAGGAGTGTGAGAAGTTTACGTGGCAGTCTGAGGAGGGTCTTTCTTCCAAAACAAGGGGCAGTAGATTTGCATTTATTTATTTTGTAAGGTCCTGTTTTAATAACTTTTGAATGGCTTCCTGTAGGGTATTGTTTAATTTCATGACTGAACTTGTATTCTGCACATGCTCAGCTCTTTGTTAGGTTTCTTCCCTAAGTGCAGGAAGAAAAGGCCAGAGTTCTCAGCATCATTTCCTAACTGTGACACTTGGAAAGCTTTGAGGGCACAAAGTGAGGTACTTGTGCACCATGGGGAATAATTTAAGCAAGTATATCTTCCTCTTCAAAATACCTATTGCTACTTTAATATTAGGTGAGTGATTTTTAAATCACTTTGAAGGTTCATACAGTTTGGATTGTTTGGAAAGGCTCTGTCATTGACATATTCATGAATTTTTGTTTTCCTTGCTTATCTCCAAATCCCCCAAAGTGAACTTAAAATCACTCTCCATTGAGCTAAATTTGATGTACCTACTGACTTGTCCTGCTCTGCCTGCTTTTAGGAAGCTTTGTGTGAACACCTGGTCCATCCAATTTCCTACAGCTCCTGATTGCTTTTTCCTCTGTTGGTTGACCTGGGTAAGCCTTTAAGGATATATAATATGAGTCTGGTACAGATAAGGGTTAGGCATTTTAATGTTTGGTTGGCCTGTACAAAGGTGTGGTGAAACTCTGGGGGGTAAGGAATCCTGTCTGGTTTTTAAGTGTCATAGCACTTTATCTGCTTCACTTGACCCTGCAAGCTTTTTTCTTTTTCTCTTCAAAGAGCATGGAAAGGATCCTGCTGAGCTTTCTCCATGCTGGCCTGTAGGTGTAGAAGAAAGGATTACAGGTGACCTGGGCCCTGATAAGTCACAGCTGTACTAATTACAAAAGGAGAGGCACAGTCTGGCCCTTAATGGGTCACAACTGTGACTGATAAAGGGAAATGTGATAAATGGAGTGGGTTGGCTGGTCAGAGGTGAGATCTGGAGGAAAAAGATGTTGAGGAGGTAGAGGAGCTCTGAGAAGGAAGAAATGATGCAGAGAAACACAAGGAGGAGAGCAGCTGCAGTAAATGATGTGCTGTGAGGTCAGTGTGGGTCTGATGGGGTTGGAGCCTGCAGCCACAGCTGAGCTGGGTAAAACCCACATTCAGAGGTGGCAGGGAAATCCTTGCAGTCACATTCCAGCAGGGAATAACCAGCAGGTGGGGTCTGCAGCTGGACCCTGCAGCAAGAGCTGCTGCAGTCAGAGTCAGTGAATGGTTGGAGTCAGGAGAACTGAGCTGTGAAAAGGAATAAATCAGGACCCTTTTCACATTGTTAAATGAGATTTCTTTCTGCTCCTAATGAGAGGGCTGGTGCAACACTGGCTGTGAGCTGTGTAAACCTTCATAGATGTGCTAAGACAGAGCATCAGTCCCATTGAAAATTGTGTTGTGAACCATGGCCAAGGCACATTCAGGTCATTTCTAAGTGACCTGGTGACCATCTCTCACTTGCAGAATAGATTAGTGTGTTTAAAATCCCTGGACAGGCAAATAGAAAGATGAAAGTGCAGTTGTATGGGTACTGAAGTCAGCCTAAAAATGTAATGGTATGGTTCTGTTGCTTACTGTGTTTTCATTTTTTCTCCTCTTCCTCTCTTACAGTTGCATGTGTGGTGCTCCCTGAAGGGTGGTAAACAGATTCATCATAGGATTATGGATAAGCAATATTAACTCTGCTGAATGAGTTAACTTTATTTTGAAGCTAGATATTTAATTCAGCTGAATGTCTTACTGAATATTCTGAAATGCTTTAAATACTGAAATTAGCCAAAGCTTGGCACAGTGTTTTTGAGAGTGTAATTTATTTTTCCTGATTTTGACCAATTAGCAAACAAATTTCTAACCCAATGGCTAAATTTAGCAAAATTCCATTTTATTTCAATGGGGCAGAGTTTTTCCTATTCTATGAGCCTTTGATTTTGCTAGTCTTTGATTATTTTCTCCTTCAGTTCTTTTCCTCTGGTTAATGGATTGATTTGAATGGGTTTGTTAAGGGCCTGTGTTTGATTTATGTTTTTTTTTTTTTTATGTCAGTGGTAATTTTGATGCCCAAAGCCTATATAAGGCTTGTGTCTAACAGGGGAAAAAAAATTGCTCCATTTGAGGTTTGGGTTATTGGTAATGTTAGCTGTCAATCTTAATAACATCATAACTCTAATTTTTGCACAATTTTAATAAAAGGAATACTTTCAGTCTCTTGGAAGGGTTGCAAAACCAATTACAGAAATGTCAATTTCCAGAGGAAGGTGGAACCTTTCTCTTAGCAGTATCAGGTGAACAAAACAAACTGATAGTGATTAAAGTATCAAGATATAATTGCATTTTCTTTCAAATAAACCATCAACTCTCAATAAGTAATTAAAACAAGTCATGTTCCTCAAGATGCTGTATTTGAGTATCTTTTATTAAAAAGTGCTAGGAGCCATTATTAGATTTTTTTAGTGATAATTTTTTTCTTAATATCAGATTGTATTACTTTGCTGTTCTTTGGGGTGTATTTTCTTTTGCCCAGGTTTACTGAGAGAGCATAACTTGTGTCACAGGCTGTAGTGAGAGATACTCTCCATGATTTTACAGGGAATATGTGAACCTAGACTTAAGAATGATGAGTAAATTTTAAAACCTGTGTCCTAGGAGCTATAATGTGTTAGTGTAGAGTTTTGACATATATATTGAAGAATATCTTTCTCTTTTTTTCCAGTATTTTCTCTAGCTAATTGCTTACTCTCTGCTGTCTTAATAAGACATTGAGTTTTAATAAACAACATAAAACTCAGAGGGACAAGGGAGCCATAAGAGTGGGCTGTGTCCTGCTCATTGGTGATGATGAAATATGGAGTAGATCAAAGGTTTTTTGACTTGAAGAAATGAGGGGTATTTTGTGGGACTGGCAGGTTGTGATGTTAAACTTCTGACTGCCTTATTAAACACAGTAAATTTTATGTAGCAGAATGTTTTATTATTTTCGAGGCTAGAAGCAGAGATTTAAAAATGTGATATTAATATTTTTTCACTTAAGCATCCTCTTTTTTCTGGGCTAGTGCTTTGCTTTTTTTTTTTTTTTTT
>VWYP01024213.1:20292-166119 GCA_013400435.1 Pycnonotus jocosus
TTGGGCCCCGCCCCCCCCCCCCCCCCAGCTGCTCAAGGTGTAAATGAGTGAGGCAGGGGAGAAGGAAAAGGCATAGCAGAGATTGATTGGCATGCCAGATTGTGATGGGAAGTGCAATAACCCATTAAATAAAGACAAGGATTATCCCAACTTTTGTGAACTATTATCAGCTAGGTAGGTACTTCTAGACAATTTACTGCTGTTGCCCCATGCTCACAGGGGGCTGTGTTGGCCCAATTTCCTTGAAATTTCCATTTGAATTGTCAACAGATATGGCTGGAGTGCCTTTGGCGTGTAGGTGCAGTAGCAGAGTGGGTTTTTAACAGGATTTTTCAGCCTAAGTGCTCAAGAGTCAAAGCTCCTCTGATGTTTAGCTTAATAAACCAAAGAACCAAGACCCTTTTATCTCTGGCAGCTATATGAAGGATACTTCTGTCATCATAAATGTTTGCTAATGTCTTTTTAAGTGACAGGTCCCGTAATTTTAATTTGTTTTGCATGATGCCTTACGAAAAAAAAACTAAATCAAAAACCACAATCATGCCATATTATTATTTAAATCAGGTATTGTTAGTGTCTTGAAATGTTATATTTTGATATTAAAATTAAATCTCTTTGCATGAAGAGTGAATTGACAACTCTGTTATCCTTTTTTTCTGTGGGGACTGAAAATCACTGTGAAGCTCTTGGAATTAATCTAAGTAACTGCTTTTCAGAGACAAAATTCATCTAAATTTTATAAATGTTATCCTTATGCTTTTTTATCATTCACAAACATAAATTTCTGTTATGATAATATTTTTTGACAGCTGTAACAGCTAGCATAATGTGTATCTTGAACAATTTGTAAATAATGGAGAATGTGATGAAAGAAGTTTCTGTAACCCAGGAGCCCGTGCTGTACAGCAGAGATACAAGGGATTAGGGAAACAGATATTTCTGATATGTCAAGGAATAAAAGATATTAAGACAATTAAGACAATTAAGATATTAAGACAATTGAAAAATCTGGTCTGGAATTTTATTTATAGGGTGTGCAGATTTGGAATTATTTGAGATGAACCAGGGTAAATATAATTCCTTTCTCTTTGAAAACTACTGCTGGATAGCTTGGTTGCCTTTAAAATAGATGTTCTGTTTATTATTGGAGGTTTTTCAACCCAGACCTTTAAAAGCAATCCAGAGGAATTGCATGCCAAACTCTCATTTAATTCAGAGATTTGAGCATCTTACTACTTTAGTATCCTTTGAACTTCCCAACCTTTGTGTGTGCTTTTGAGGATCATGGGTTAGCAGCTGCTAAGTTTAAGAGTGTTTTATGTTCACACTGGTTATCTTAGTAAGGCATGACACATTTATATTAATAACTAATAAGAGAACAATGTTTTTATTTTCAGTTTTGAAAGAAGAAAATGCAGAGATCTTGACTAAGGGGCTTTACAAAGTGCCGGGGCTTTTCTTAAGTTAAGTGGGTCAAAGGAAATTCATATGTTTCAAGAATTTGATAACTTAATCAGATTTCTTTCTTTGGATTTCTCTCCAAGAGAAGTTGTCTCTGGGTTGAGGATTTTGAAAGATGCAGAATTTTAAGCTGATCCATTTGGCTATGTGTGGCTTATATCTGCCAACTGCAGCACCAGCAAGTATTGTACATTCTCTTAATTTCCCCCTTGAAACTGACTCTTTCTGGAGATGTCAGGGCAGCTGAAAATGGCCCCAAACTGTGTATTAATTCTATGGGAGTCTTGGGTTTGGAAGCAAAGCTTTTTCTGTTTAAACATCACCACATTTATTGAGAGTGTGTGTGAATGTATACATTTATTCTTCAGTTTTTGCTTGTATCTCATGGTGCTGTGTTGTAACAAACACCCATGCAGATGCTCTAGCTGGGTAGAAAGCTTGTTACACATGGATAAGTTTAAAAAAAGTAAAGTGAGTTTGTGTTACACTTAGATGGATTTCTTTTCTTCAGCAGTCTTGCAGTCAAATATCTAATATTTACAAATCAATGCATGTTAACAGCTCCTGCTGTATTTTTTTTGTGGTTGATGGCTTCATTGGGAATAAGAAGAATTTAAAGAACTTTATAGATTTTATATTATCTTTGTCTCCTTCATTAACTTTCTTTTTTTTTTTCTTCTCAAGGAGAGAGGAATGGAAAAGTTTGCTTGAATAAGGATTTTAGGAAACGTTTAGAAAAGCATCCAGGAAATTCTGTGTGCTCCTTAGACAGGCACTCTGAAGCAGGACCCTGCAGACCAGTGTATTGATCCAAAGTGGAAATGTCACCTGAGTTATATGTGGCTGTACACTATCAATATTTGCTACAACTAAATACAGACTTTAATGATTCATAAATGTTTTAGTATTCATATATATATGTATATTAACATGTTTGAGGTTCTCTAAATGATAGTGGCTGCTGAGCACAGATGTGTGTCCTGGTAGTGAAATGCCAGCTGCCTGTCACACAGCTCTGGGTTCCTTGGAGCCCAGCTCTCTGCTTCCTTTTCCAGCCTTGGCAATTCCTGCTGAGTTTTGTGAAAAGGGCTTTTGGGGAAGAGTTTGTGTGATGAAAACTGTTTCTGTGCTCCAGATTTAAAACACACTAATTCCAGATATTATTGTAGGAACATGTTCATTTAAAATGTAATTTTACTAAAGTAGAAGCTGTGAATGCATGAAATAAGATTAAAATATAATAAATTTTTTGATTGAACTCAGTATTTAGGAGGGAGACCCACAAGGTGACTTTGGCATTCTCCACTGCTAAAAGCAGCACCCCTTCAGTTTGGGCTAATGAAGACAAAAATTGTTAGTGAATTAAAGCATTTGATTACTGCTTTTACAGCAAAACACTGAGTAATTTAAATATGATTTAAGCATCACGTGCAGTGGAGACAAGTGTGCTGGAAAAAAGAATACAGCTGAGAGAAGAAATCTGTCATGCTCAGGATTTGTGAGCACGTGTAGAAGAAAATATTCCCAGAGAACTGACCAACTTCCTGTTAGGCAAATAAATAGGAATAAAAGGCACAGTTGTTACTCATTTTTATAGTTAGCTAAGGGAGGATATACAAAATTTGTCCTGACCATCACTGCTAATATAAAAATCTCTTCAGATAACTGGTTGCTTATGTTTTGCGCCTTTGCAGTTTAGGTCACCACCTCAGAGACTCCCAAAGAAATCCTGAAACTTAGTAATTAGCACAGGTGCTAGTGGTATATCTGCTTTTTCTTCACTTATTAAGCTCAGAAGTGTGTTCTTTTTTCCTTGAGACTTTTCTGCTGCTTTTTTCTCCCCTTTTCCTCACTGCATTGTTGCACATATGGTTATTTACAGATCCTCGATTTAGCATCCTAGTTATTTTAATAATACCTTTTTTGCATCTGCCGTAAAATACCGTTCTTTTTCTTTTGGTCCTTGAACAGGTTTCAAGAACATGTTGCTGTGTTAAGTCAGCTGCACATTTTTCTTCATTCAGAGCTCTTTTAATGTAATTTTCATTTGCTTTTTCATCTTTGCCCATGTTGTCACCTTTTACCACAGAACGGTGAACTTCCTTCCTTTTATTTAATTAATGTGCCTCTCCCTTCTGGCTGTGTGGTGTGGTGGTGGGTTTTGGGGGTTTTTTTTGCCAGAATTTTCTAGCTTCTGTTTGTGGGCTTAACACTTAAACCAGTGGATGGATGGGAAGGTCAGAAGTTAGTGTCCATTTCAAGTAAAGATAAAGTATCATCTGCCACCCATATGCCCAATCTGAGTGCAAAGTCTGAAAATACCTTGAAGGCTATTAGTTAATTAAAAAGATGTTCACATTAATTCATTCCAAAGTATAGGGCAGAAACACTAAAATGGCCAAAACAAGTTTAACAGACTGTAAATTGGCACATGTGCTTCACTAAATCTCTCTATTGCCTTCCTAGGTTTCAATATTTAGTAAGTGTCAAATCTCTTAAGCAGGAATAAAAATTGGTGAGAACAGCCCCAGTAAGTTATTTTCCAATAAATAGGAATGAGCTTTTTGATTAAAGAATAGTAATTGGCTTTTGTATGTTAGCAGTATGGCCTGGAGCAATTTTACAATAACCTTCTAAGTGCTTGCAGAAAACCCATGAAAAACAAAAAACTCCAACCAAACAAAAACTCAAGCAACTGACACACCAGAAAAAAAAACCCCAAATAACACTTATTTTCAACAAATGCAGGTACTGTATTTCTTAATTAATTTTTAGTGAGCTGTCAATAAACATTAGTCCATTAAATGCAGAATTTAATGAGCTGGGGTTATAATTTAGGTGATTTCTGACTTGCTTGCTGTTTAGAATTTCTAGTAAACGTTGCCCTTGACAAAATATACATACTTAATGCCAGCGGGTGAGCAATTATTTTTGATTTTGGTGTCACTAAGTGTCACTAAAATTCTGTCTGTTTTAGAAAGAGCCTTTTAGAAAGGCACTGATCTGTTGCCAGAGCTTGCAAATGTTTTGTTGGTTTTGGCTGTGGTAAGGTTAATTCTCTTTGCAGTGTCTGCTGTGGGACTGTCTTTTGTATTTGTGCTGCAAACTGTGTTGATAATTTAGGAATGTTTCTGCTGTTGCTGAGCAGTGCTCTTGACACAGGGTCAAGGCCTTTTCTGCTCCTCAGACTGCCTCAACAGCGATGAGATTGGGTGTGAGTAAGAATTTGGAGGGGTACACAGCCGGAAGGACACAGAACTTTTGATGCTTTAGATTTGCAAGGACTTTGATGGAGAGAAAAATAAGGAACTGAAGGAAAAGGGATAAAAGCCATTATAGACTTATGGAAGGAGAATGCCAGGAAGCATATTTTTGCTCTCAGTTTTTCAGGCATCATCACTTGACTCCCATTGTCCCAGCCAAACTCTTTTCATCCCACAGTATCTATCATCAGGCTCTGTTTGTAGTTCCTTCTCAGTCTTTGTGGTGGACGCAATTTGAGTCTGTTTTTGTGTTTTTGTGGCACTCTTGCTTACTCTGCTCACTTAGATGCACACAGTCTTTCAGTGAGATGTGTAAAAGTGGAGCTGTGTAAAGGCTGGTGATACTGAAGGAGACCAGAGTGTAACTACACTGGTTTGACACTGACCTGTAGTTTGCTAATCTACCTGCAAAAACTGCATGTTTTTTTACCTGGGTGGCATTCAGGAAAGCACATCTCTCATTTAAGACAGAAGTGAAAGTATGCTCTTGTATGTCTCCCTAATTAAAGGTGAATGGTCAGTGATTTTCTCCTAGGCTTCAATTTAAAAAGGTGTTATTCCAAATAGTTCCAGGTCTGCTAACAGAACAATTAAAATTCTGTTCTAAACTGAATGCAGGGTCAAAATAAAAATCAGAGAGATTATAATTTGTCATTATGGAAATAGTTGTTTGATAAAACTTGCATTGTTTTATTCCCACAGGGGCCCTAAACTTTTCCCTCGTACCATCTGTGGAATATGTTGAAATAGTGACAAACTAATACTCAAGAACTGCAGGTAGTCAAATCAAGGTGAGAGTTTGAGAAGCAGTCTTGTCTTGAGATGTGTGTTCGTGCTTAGCCACTTTCAGTCCAGAGTTACACACTACGAGTTTTGTGCTTCTGATCCTTGTTGAATTACTACTGCTGGTATGAATATGTCCTTTTTAGGGTTGGGTATCACACTTATTAATATGGGGGGAAGAAGGAAATAAATTTCTGGAAATGTTCATGCGAAATTAGATGAAGCAAAAAGTCTTGATGCTGACTGTCAGCCCAGTTCTGTCATTTTTTTAATGCTATTGTCACTGGGCACCTGCTGAACTACATCCTAGTTTAGTTCTCAACCCCCAGTGAGCTGGGGGAATTTCACAGGTGATTTGCTCTCTGTGCTTCAAGATTGAAGGGAAAGGGGATGGAATGGAAAATGATAGTTATATTCCTTTACACTGGAATTCCCAAAAGTCTGTCTTTGCCTGTGGAAGCAGTGGACACATTTATCTGGGTATTGCTCTCCAAGAAACTTCCACAGAACACAGAAATGTCCACTGCTTTGGAAAAAAGCAGAGGTATGGCAAAAGGACATGCTCAGCTTTTGGACAATGGGATATGAGAGAAGGGCAACCCAGTAATATCCTCTGTGATATTCTTGAGCAGAATCCAGTGACTACCAATTTAACTGCTATAATTGTAACTCAGGACAAGGAATCTTATGGAGTATTTTTAATGTCATTACAGATAGCTTTTATTGGTGACACTTTCTGATGTAAAAGGACCAAGACAAAATGAATTTAAAACTTTATAATTGCAGGAGGCTTGTCTCATAGAGCCTTTCATTCCTGGAATTAAACCATAAGCAAATAACTCTTCTTTTTGTTTTGTTTTTTATTCTTACATTTTCTATTTTTTCTTAAACATTAGAGATAAAATTAGACATAAAGCTACTGTGCTTCAAAATGATAAAGCAGAAAAAATGTTGTTTTTCTGAAGTGATGTGCATGTTTGCAAATAAAGTGCCTTTTATGGGTTTAAATATGAAACTGAAAATTTATATATAAATGAGAAAATGCCATAAGTATTTATGCAAACAGGTAAATATTAAATGCATCTAATATCTTTTTATTCCATATATAAACATTACAAAGTTACAGTAGGATATTAGTACAGACTTATAGCATGAAATTTAAAGAATAAAAGTCACTTTCTAAGAGGTAACAGGTAATTTTGTACAAGTTTTATTAAGAATTATATGATGCAGAGAAATAAAAACTCAAGAGCAAGTAAAATAATTAGAGTATCTAAACTATCTGTCCACTTGTTTGGAGTTATGAAGGGAGAAATTCTTAGCTTTGTCATAAACCACTATGTGGGTGCTTGTGAAAGGATAAAATAAATAAGGTAACAGACATAAGTGTCTCTGGATCTTCATTTTACAGGACACTGAAAGAAATTTGAACTGCTGCCTTGATAGATTTATTTGCTATGATCAGTCGTGAAGGAGCCCTCCTCTCCTGGAAAAGAGTAAGGATTTTTATAATAGCCAAAAGTGAGAGAGCCTGACTAACTGTGCATGGTGTAGGTTTGTGTCATGAATGAATGCTGACAGAGGGATTTTGGCACTGTGGAGTCAGATAAACTAGAAAGGTGTGGAGATGGATGGATACTCTTAGATCAGCTGGGGATTATTCTGGGCAAACTGTTTGCAAATAGTATTATGAAAGCCCTGCACCTTGTGTAAATGAGGCATGAAGCACTTAGTAAGTTAGTTGATGCAGAATAGATGTTTATTTGGACAGAAGGACAATATATGTGAAGTGTGTTAGGCAGGCACAAGATTTGGAAATAGTTTGACAGTGATGAGGGATAGATCTGGTCCAAGGGGCTCGATTTGTGAGATGTAGGTTGACATGTAGGTTGACATGTATCATGTGCTCTGGGTGAGAGCCTGTGACAAGAGGCAATGAGCTGCCAACCTTTGGGATGACAAAGGGCAGGAAAGGTGGGTAACACCAGCCAAGGGAATGGAGACTGTGAGACGGGGCAGGAGTGGAGAATTCCTGACATTTTGGATAATAAAACAAGATGAACGTGAGTGACTGGTGAATGAAGGTGAATGAAGACAGAGACGGGGCAGGAGTTGAGGTGTGAGAAGGAGGGGTGAGACCTGTGCATGAGGAGCCTGAGGAGGAGTAAAAACCTGGGGGGACCCCTCTGTTGGGGGTCCTTCTTTGGAGGCACCAGCTCAAGCTTTTTCTGTGTTACTGCCCCGTAAATACACTGCTTTATAGAATGAGATATCTGAGGCTGTGCTAAGGGAAACCTGGTGAGGAAACCAGGTCTGGCTGTGAGTTGGGTGTGCAGAGAGTCAAATAGGCACCACTTGGGCCTCTGAAGCCATCTGCAGTGAAGGGACCTCAGTCCCAGCACCGACAGTCTCTGGCAGTGGTAATGTGACTGCCAGAGGGTCTTTGAATTGTCAGGCTGGAAACTCTCCTTAAAAACAGAAACTGATACAAGTATAAATGTGAAACTTAGGAGAAAAAGTATTTTGTTCTTGTGCAAACTTATTGCTGAAAGGGTTGGCTTGGAAAAATAAGCAGTGGAAGACAAAGAGGCAAGAGAGAAGCTAGAACAAGGGAGAGAAGGGTGGCAATCTGTATACTTATTAGTACAAAATGTACAAGCTATGTTGCTGTATCATGTTGCTGTTACATGTATCTCTCTGGCACCCCCCCCAAAAGTACTGTCAGATATCTTATTAATGGATGAAATGTGTTTAAATGTTTTTAAGAAGCCTATAAGAAATTAATTATAATAACTCTTGAACTGAACGGCAATAATCCATTTGATTTGTAGTTTTGTTTGTTGGAATGGTTTAAGAGTGCTCCTCTGCATTGTCCTGCATTACTCAAGTCTGGAAAGTAACATCACTCCTCTGTTCAGTAGTATGGGTTCTGTTTGTGTTTAGTAAAGATGAAAGGTCACCAATTCCATGCTCTTTTGCGCTTATAATTTTGACTAATATTTTTCTATTTTACTACATTTCTCATAACTGAGGTTTTTTTTGTCCTTTGTATGTTTCCTCTCATTCTGTTACTCCTCATGATTTCCTCCACTGAATTCTAGCATGTTCCACATACATTTGCTTATGTTGAATTTTAGATGGCCTGATATAGTTTGAAAAGAAATAGACACAAGACTCATTCTTTGTTTGATTAGACATGTACCTGTCTTTTTGGTAAGGTAATAATGTTAAAGTATGCCTTGCTCTTAAATAGCTTTGGTGCATCATGGTTGATAAAGGCTGGAGAGTAAGTTCCATCTTAGATCCTGAATTATCAAAGTGATTTTGCAGCACTAATAAACTTGTCCTACCTTAGTGAGAAAATGAGATGAATGTCATCAAAATGTTACCTTTAAAGATACATTTATTCAGAACTCACTGTGTGCAGAGATGAAGTTTTAGATGGGAACAGCTTCTGTTTCATAGTTCAGTAGACCAAACTCATCCAATCAGCTTGCTTTGTATTTTCATTCTGGTAGAGCAGGTGTTTTCTCTTAACTGGAGTGTGTCATTGCAGTCAGAACAGTTGGAATATCTGGCCCTCTTGTGCCTCTTCCTATGTGCTCTTACAGATACTGGATGGGAATAAGTAATGTTAATTTGGTGTATCAGATTTCCCTGCCTGCCTACTATACTGCTTTGTGTACAAAAACTATTCTCTCTCTTTAAAATTGAGAGACAAACTTCAGAGACTTGGCTTCCTTGTAGTGAAGGAGGATCCTATAGAGAAATTAAAATGTAAAGCATCCCAAGACTGTTTTCTCAGGGTTTACTAATTGAAGGATGGATGAGCTGAGGCAGATGTCAAGAGAAGTGTATCTTACACCTCAGAAACTGTCACAGCAGAAGTGCTAGCCTGTGGTTCAGTCATGGAATATGAAGATAGCAGATGGTGCCATAACAGAGATATCTGTCAGAACAGGGCTGGAAAGGCAGAAAGCTTCAAGTAAATAACAGTTTTGACTGCGTGGGTTTCAGAAGTGAACCTGGGAACGGCAAAATCAATATGCCACACTGTAGACAGTCAGTGAAAAACGCACAGAAGGTTTAACATCATCCTAACAGATCAATCAGCAAATGCTGCCAGCCAGGGCAGCGTTCTGCTTGCAAGCCAAAGGAAAGAACCAGTTGCCAGTTGAACACTCCCTTCCCCCCAGCACTAACCACTCCCTAGCCAACCCCACCCCCCCCAAAAAAAAGGCAATTCCATCAGATTTGCCCCTGTATTTTTGAGTATATGTGCCACTGCTACAAGGGTGTTGAAACAAGATAGAAAAGGAAGGGATTTTCTTGTAGCATGTACAGCTCATCGTTTCTTCAAGGAGAGTTGCAACTCCAACCAAAAGCCCCTCAAAACCAAAAAAATCCCTGAAACTGACCCCGACCTTGTAATTCTTCATGTGCTTTGTGATTCTGAGTGACCTTCTGCAATATATAGAGAAAAAGATAAGAGAAGCACCTAAACT
Organism: Pycnonotus jocosus; assembly: GCA_013400435.1. Classification (NCBI taxonomy): domain Eukaryota; kingdom Metazoa; phylum Chordata; class Aves; order Passeriformes; family Pycnonotidae; genus Pycnonotus; species Pycnonotus jocosus. The sequence continues at coordinate 30,305 of VWYP01024213.1, forward strand.
GAACCAGAAGATTGATTTTTCCTCCACTCTAAAGACTAAACCACTTTTGTTAGTGTTTTATTTTCTCTAATGACACATTCATCCTGATAACTTCCATACTTGAGAGTGTGCTACCAAGATTGTGGTTGGGCTTGGTGAATCATTGGCATTTTCAAACATGCCTTATGAGATACTAGAATGAATTTAAATATTTGAATGTAATGTAAAGATTGTAATTATTATTATGGATAATGTTATTCCCTGAACTGCCCCAGACTAGATGATTGTTGTAGGTCTCTTCCAATTGAGCTATTCTATTCTGGTGTATTAATGTCAGAAGGGGCAAGGCAATAAAACCCTCTTTTAGAGACCCTGACTTTGCTGTGCATTGCTGTGATCTTACACATCTCTGAAACGCCAGGCCAAGTTTGTGGGTCTTCCAGTTTCCATTTTAAACTCCCTGAAAACAAGCTGTGGGAAATTTATATCTAATTTTTGTGAATGAAATGAATAAATCTATATATAAACCCCAAAAGAGGTGAATTATGACTGTGGTCAGTACAACATAAAGCTTAAAAAAATAGCAGTACCCAAGATGTCATTTTCAGATGAATGTCACAAGAAAGTCAAAGAAGTTTCTTTTTTTCCCCACTTGCATTATTGATTTGCTTCCATGGGAATGTCTAGTTTAGATCTTGTGGAAGACTTGCTGTGTAAATTATCCCACAATATTAATAATTTATTCCCTCCTCCCCATTTTTATCAATCTTTTATCCTTCAACAGACCTTTCAGAGCAAACTTTGTCCAAAAAGAAAATAAAGTGAACAAGAATGCATTTTTCTAACCTCTAAACATAACATAATACAAAGGTCAATGTATTTGTCAATGTAATACTTAAATGTAAAAGCAGTAATTTAACTTTCTGACTGCTACAGGTTATAGTTCTTTATTATGCTAATAACACTAGATAACTAACCTCTATTATGTTATAAATGCCATAAAATTAGAATTAGATTGAACTAAAAAATGCAACAAGTTTATTTTAAAATGCAGCATTTAACCTCCTTATTTTGATAATCATTGTTCCCAACTGATGCTGTTTTCCAGTGATTAATCAAAAGCTTTAAAATACCTAATCAAAGTTTAAAACTGGAGTGGTTTGTAACTGTATGTATTGAGATGTGTGTCTGATTTTGGTTAAGAAGGATTTGGTAGAGAATAACTGTGACAATTCTCTGTGCAGGGGTAAGAGAATTTCTTAAGGAGAATTAGGACATCCCCTCTTTTTGCAATTTTGTGGGTTTTTTAAAGGATCTTGAAAAAATGATGAGCAATTTGCTGATCAGTAGCTAGGGTGAAGAAATTTTCACAGTACCAAGTGATTTGGGCACTCTAAAATAGTAGGCAAAATTATCAGGAATTCTTCACTGTGTATATTGTGATGTGTGCTGTTACTTCATTATCAAATTTGGGGAAATGACTGGGGGCAATGTGAGGAAGGTCCATCAAAGCCTGGGTGGTGTGGAATTCAATACAGGGATTTCGGCAGACTGGAGGGACGGTCTGGCAGAAATAAATGAAATAAAACTAAGGGAAATGCAGAATCCTGTAGCTGTGGAGGAATAACCTCCTGCACTGGCATCCAGCTGAAAAGCAGCTTTGCAGAAAAAACCTTGGTGGACAGCAGTGTGTGCATGAGGCAGCAATGTGCCTGTGTAACAGAATGTTTAGCAGCCTCCTGGGCTGGATTTAGAAGTGTTGCCAGCAGGTGGGGAGGAAGCTGATCCCTCTTCTCCAGAAAGAACTGATGAAATGCATCTGGAGTGCTGGCACCAGGGTTGGGCCCTACAGAAGAAGCATGGGGATACTGGGGTGAGGCCAGTGTAGGGCAAAGTTGAAGGGAAAAGAGATTCAGATCTGTTGGAGAGAGGCTGGGAGCTGCAAATGCCTAGCCTGGAGAAGAAAAGGTTTGCAGGGATCTTGTCAATATCTGTAATTAGATCAGGAGGAGTGAAGAATACTGAGTCTCAGTATATTTTGTGACATGCGAGAGACAATGGGCACAAACTGAGAAACAGCAAATCCATATACATGAAAAAAAATCACCTTCTTTTTTTTCCCCTCTTTCTTGTCAAAGACTGCAGCAACTTGGCCAGAGAGTTTGTGGAGTCTCCATCCTTGGTGGTATTTAAAACTCAGTCTGGATGTGTCCCTGAGTAATCTGGTCTAGGTTGCTGCTTTAGGAGGGTTGTTGGATAAGGTGATCCTAAGAGATGCCTGCCAACTTCAGCTTCTGTGGTTGTGTGAGTTTCAATTTCTATTGCTGGTGATAAACTGCTGCAAAATCCAATGATAGAAATTTTAGGCACACCTGAGTCTACTTACCTGAATTATAAAATGCACTGTAATGGTTACTTAAAACCCAGAGTTGTCTGTTTCACACACACTCATGCACAAACAATTTGGGTTTTTTTTGTAAATATTTGTAACGTTTTTGCTTACTTGTGTCTTTCATGCTGTAGATGCGTTGCAACAGGGAGAAAATGCTGATGCCTGAGAGATTGTCTACTGAATTGAAAATCAAGTTGAAATATAAGTCACATACACACTTGTGTATATTCTCAAATTCACCCAAACTGTAGCCCCTTAGACCTGAAAATGCCTTGTCACCTCTCCTTTGAATTACTTTTTTTTTTTTAAATTTTTTTCCCCCTGGGGAAAAGAGAATCATTGGTGTAATCTGCACCAGGAATCTAAGGGTGCTGACAGACCCCCTCCTATTCTGCTGTTGGTATGGACACTGTCTAACTGTTTGAGACTGTCGTTTTATTACTTCTTCCCTATAATTAACATGTTCTGCCAAGCCATTTTTCATGATAGACTGAAAACAATTCATCTTTGAGCTTTATTTATTGCCATGTATAAATGAAAAAAATAACTGTATTGTCTTATGTGTATGGTAAAGCTTGTTGATGTTTGTTGAGCATCAAGGATCATTATATTTATAATAGAGAAGGAAAAAAACCATACAGTGGTATTTCTGTAACTTACTGATGAAGAGAAGTAGGACTTGCTACTGCAGAATCATGTAATCCTCTGCTGGTAATAACACCATTAATAAGCTGGTAACACACTGCCCTCATTCACCCTGGGCTATGTGTTTATTGGTATGAAGTGAGTGATTTAAGGTATGACCCAGCAGAAGTTTGAAGATCTATTATTCAACCTGTTTCTCCTGGTAGAGGAAGGCCTGAAGTAGGAAAAATTAGATTCTCTTCTGATAAAAATTTTTGCAGCATTCACTCACTCTGATTGAAGAGAGGAAAAGATGGGACAGGAGGGTGTGTCGTGTGCCCTTTTAGAATCCTTCTATGCTTCTCACAAAATAAGGTTTGTACTGTTCTTCTGCTTAATAGAGGAAAAGGATCATTGAATTGCCACTTTTACCTCTGGATGCGTGGGTTAAGCTAAGCTTAAATTTAATGAAAATATGGGTGGGAAGGTAAAGACTTAAAAAGAAAACACCTTACTCATCTTTCCAATACCAACCCCCAAAACCCTGAACAAACCAAAAAACAACAGAAGGGGCAGTGGACCATCTCTCTGGGGTGCCTAAAAGAATAACCTTTCCAGACCATATTTGACAGAAATTTTATTTATTAGCACATTTTAAAATATGGGGATTTTATTTGCTGATGGTTCAAGAAACCATTGAGTAGCTAGTGAACATTTTTGGGTTCTGTGTACCCAAGTGGAGAACTGGTTGCTGACTACATTTTTCAGATACTTTCTATCTTTGTGTTTGGCAGTAGTGCATCACTATAAGCAGTTGATACGAGAAAAGAACAGAGAGAATTTCCAAAATACGTTTGTCTTTCACTTTCTCTGTAATAAAATGCAAACAACTTGGTTTTCCATGAGGGTATAGGTGACTTGCTTTTATTCAAATGAAGTGTTCTTGTTAATTCACAGAACTGCTTCTTGAGCTGTCCAGTGTGGTTATTATTTATATTATTTTGAGAAGGGTTTGAGAATATAGAGACATTCTCAGTTAATATGAAAGCACTCTCTGTGGGTTATTTGCATTAAGAAATGATGACCTGAGATCAAAGCCAGAGCTCCTTGGAACTCGGGATTCCAAGGTGGTCTAATTCTGAGATGTCTACTGAAATCTTTCAAAAATGAAATATAAACTACTGTAATGGGCTATCAAAACTGTCAAGCTGGCTCAGCAGAATGAGTGATGTGTTTAAGTTTGATCCTTTCAAATGAAACTAGAATAGTTTCATCCAAATGGCCAAAAGTCACTTCTGTATCCAGTTATCAAAACCAAGCTTAACAAAAGCTGTCAAGTGCTGTACAGTGATAAAATGATTACCCTTAAAGAGAACTTTGCATGTAGATTAATAAACATTTTTCCTACTCAACAAATCTAAAGGAGTAATTAAATATCAAAAGGAAGCAATTCCATTTTTGGCTCCTGCATATCCCTGAAGTTTAATTATTACTTTTGTCTACATTTCTCCCAACAATACTGTAAAGTGTGCAAGCACAAAAGGTGAGGATTTAACATTAAGCAAAGTCTCACAGACTGTAGGTTCTCACAAAGCTGCACTTGTAGAAAAACACTGATTATATAAAATTAATTAATCTAGTTCTGATCAGTGATTCTCTCTGTTTAACTAGAATTAATAATCAGTTACTCTTTGTATTTTTAAATATATGCTTCTGACCTTACTGTGTGCATTAAAAATAGAGCTGAAAGAGTTTTTTAGGGAGCCTTGCTGCAAGCTCTTATCTCTTTAAAAATAAAATAAAGTCAAGAGAAGCTTATGAGAAGAAATGTAATTAAAGTCACAGATGAAATTAAAGAGGGTGGGGGAAATGAGGACACTGAAGATTTTTTTCTCTTCTCTCCCCTTTAGAATCCAAAGCACTGGGGAGGGTGAAGAAATTGAGAAATAGAGGGGAGAAAACTCAAACCAGTTCCTTTTTAGTTCACAGTAAAGTACCTTATAATGTTCAATTCAATTGAAATTTCCATTTCCCAGGCCTTTTGGAGCTCTGCTGAGACTGGGTCTCTCTCATCTCCAGTTTTAGCAAAGAATAACTTAGACACAGAAGTGTGAAGACAGAAAAAATGTGTTTAACATCAATTTCTGTTAAAGGTGCTTTGGTCCTGTGTTGCCAGCATTTTTAGATTACTAATGAGTTTTGTGGGAACTTGCTGTTTTTCTTCTTTAACTTGATAGCGTAAAAGAAACTGTTTTCACCTTGAGGGAAAAAATTAAGGACTTCTTTATTTTTCACCAAGACAGATAAAAGTTGAAAATGTAAATGAGGATGTCCTGTTGGAAACCAGGGGTTCAATGAAAAAATCTACACCATATAGTCTTAAAATGCTCCTTTGGAGTGTGATAAATCTTTAAGAGAAAGCTCACTTTTTCTTGTTTCATGTTTAAATTGTTTCAGGAGAATTAGTTTTAAAGGAAAACAACCAAGAACCATCTGGTTTTGGGGCCCTCTTTCAAAAGTGATGATGCTTAGAAGAACTCAGCAAAAGCAATTTTTTGTTTTGGAAGAAACATCTTACATTTTATAGAATGAGATACTTCATTGGTATGGCATTTCATTTGATCATGAAATTTGATTTCTGGAAGACTGAATAAATTATTTCCCATATTTAAAGGCTAAGAACAGCAATTCAAAGCTATTTGTTAGCTTTTCTTTTACTGTTTTGAGTCTTTGATGTTTTCTGGGACTAGGAGGTGAAGGCAAGTAAAATTCTGGTTTTCCAACTTCTACATCTGTGTTTTCTCACCCAAGACAGAAAACAGTAGACAGATTATAAGCAGGTAATGCTTTTCTGTATGTTTATGCCATGAATTGATTTTTCATACTCCTAAGTGTAAGGAGTCCTTTAGCATTTGGACTTCAAAGAATTACTTCTATAAGTAATCTCTTAATCTTTCACCCTTCCTCAGAGACTTCACTTAAGTGACTTCAGTCTAGTCTACCAGTTAAATTTTTCTTTCCGTGATCATCTTTTGTGAGAAAATGAACAATATTTTTCATAAGTGCAGTTTATGAACTAGAAGATGATATTAAATTCTTCTGTAGAGAGAAGTAGTCAGAATAGAGGGCAAATTTGTGTGAGCCGGAAGATTTTTTAAAAATTATTTCTGGTGCTAAAAGTATTAATAGTGTTGGGTTTAAAAAGTGGCAGACAAAGAGGAAGTGAGGGTTTTTAAACAAGAGTGCAAAGCATTCATAGATACCTAGAAGTGAATTTTCTCAGTCACATGGCAGTACCTTCAAGGAACATCATGCTTTGGGCTTTGTGGGGAATTCTGCTCCTACTGGGGAAGTTTGAGGTGGTTTGAGATAAGCTGATAGTATATGAGGCTTGAAAGGTCCTTCAAGTGTTATGGATCAAATTCTGGCCAGTGGACACTGAAATCCATCACTGGGCAAACATATCTAAGTGTTCTATGTTGTTGGAGATCAGAGTAAGCAGCAAATATTTAGTATCAATTCTGACAAAAGATTTGACTGTGATGTTTGTGAACTCCCTGAGAGTCTGGTTGGAATAGAGGCTTTCATTCACATTATGCACACATCATTTCATGCTTTTATTAACTGCCAAAGCCTTGCCCAGACTTCTGGAGTAGAACTGGTGTCAGACTGCATTTGCTGAAATTTATAAATGTCTAAAGAATACATCCAATGTTGGTATTTAGAACTTGGCTTATCTCATTTTATTTGTCTTGCTGCATGTGTCATATTTACTACTTGCAATAATTTTGCTTTTAGGAGCTTCACTGCTTCTCCGATGTTTTCCAGTAGATAACAATTCATGTTTTATAGTGCAAACTACATCACATGTCAAATTCATTAGCTCTCCAGGCACAGATTGAGCCAGGCTAAAGGATGCTTAACCTTTGTAAAACTTCCTACTTTTGCCTTTTGTCGTTTAGATAAATTTTTGTTTCATTTATTAAAACAAACGGAACCAGAATATTTTTTGAAAGACACTTCCTAGGACATTTGTGCCTTGTATTCTATGTGTAAATTCTGATTTATAAATCTAAGAACTCTTCCTGTGGAAAAGCTGTCATCAAGAGAAGGTATTTTGATCAAAAAAAAATTTAGTAGGTCATATGAAGAAAATATTTGTTTGTTTTTAAAGAAGTTTGATTTGTTGCAGCAAGTGAATATAGATAGAAAATGCTTTGACAAAAGAAAAGAGAATTTTTGCACTTCTATTTGGCAACAGCTGTTACTTGTTGAAATAGCAGAAATTGAATGAAAGAAATGGATTGTATTAAATTACCATGCTCTAATGAGATGTCATGAAGAAATATAATGGTAGGAAAAATAAAGTATGTAAAATTTCAAATTGAAGCCTAATACTAGATTTTCATAAGTATCTGTAGTGAAAAAAAAGTAAGTCTTCAAAATATCTATTCTGTTTGCTTTAGAATGAAAAAGATGTTAGAAGCAAAAAGTGTTTACTGTGACTAATATATGACAGTTTTCTTCTTCTGTGAAGAGGAACATGAACCAACTGTATTTTAAATAGCATAGCAACTAAATTCAGTCTGCAATCCCAAGCTGTAGTAATACTCTTTTGCAATGATTCCAAATTGCTTTGTTTAAAAAAAAAAAGTTATGATAAGAATTTTTTTCTCTTATTTGTATGAAATCATTCTGTATTTTCTATAAGGAAAAGCCTTTTTTGTTGGAAGAAAAGGAAGTTATATTTTAAGGCTTCTCTAAGGACTTGTGACATTGCCAGTGTTGGATATCTGGATAATTGTTTATGCTTCTGTGATATTTCCTATTCTCAGTTCTATAGGTCAATTAAGCATGTATCTCAGAAAATATTTAAATCTGTGCTTTGGGCCAGCTGTGTGTGAAGTTAGGAAAGATGTTTATGAAACATTGTGCACTGCATGTTGGTGTTCTCTCTCTGGATGCTTCATGCAATGTAATGTTGGTGGACACTTGAGTTGTGGTGCTGAAAAGCAATAAAAATGGTCAGTAAGATGATACAGCTGGTTATTTTTGATGTCCTATTCCTTAAGGAGTTTCTCTGGTATGATATCAGCTTGAGAGGGAATTTTTATTTTAACTAATTTATTCTGATCTGTTGTTTTATAAAACCACGTTTCACTACAGTATGACTAATTGCCCTTGAACAAAAGAAAACACATGTCATAAAAGCTCTCAAGTGTTTTGGATGTGTAGAGGACCCCTAAAGAAAAGATAGAGGGTTTTTAACTCTTCACCTCCTTTATCTGCCACTTTTTAACCTAAACTTCAGTGTAATCAATGGTGGCTGAGCTGGCATTCTCAATGTATCAGGTTTTTTTGTAGGATCAGAAGTTGTAAGTGAGCTATGTGGAAATCACTTCCAGCTCTGGAAAAAGGATTTCAGTGTGAAAACACAAAACAAGTACTTTGAAACTAATACCAAGTGATTGTTCTGACTTATTTTTACTCCATATCTTCATTGTCCTTAATTAAAATAAAATCTTCCTCTAGGCACTTGGATATATCCTGGCAAATACATTGTTTTGTTGTTTGGTTGGGTTTTTTTCTTTTCTGAAATACTCTTGTTTTCATGTTCTTTTTCTTGCATTTTGAGGGAAAACTCCTTAGAACAGAAAGGGTTTTTTTCTTTTTCNGTGGGGGGGGGATGTAGGTTGGTTGTGTTTTTTTTAATTGTACCTGTACTGCATAAATCTCAGTGGAGAATGTTGCTACTTGATCAGAGCTTCTGTGTGTAACTAAGACAGACAATGGCAATAACAATTGTGCAGTTCTGGAACATTTTTGACCTGACATAGAACATGCTTCTTCTTTGTTCTCTTTATAGCTCTGCATCTCTTTCAAAGGCACCTGCCATGTTGAAAAATTAAAAGAAAAAAAAGGAACCAACACTGGGTTTAACAGCACTGAGAGGAATACTAATCTGAACTTTTGCAAACATTATTCTGAAAATGCCATTCTAAATAGACATACCTCTATGAACAGTAACCTGACATTTATAACTGTACTAAATAATGCAACAAAAGAATTTTCAAGGTTCATGTGAACCTTTCCACATGCAGACTTTGCAGTATCTTAAATTATTTACCATGTTTAGAAACCATCTCAGTGAATCAGATTTTTGAAACACAAAGCAAATATTAACTATTGAGTTACATGAGAATCTAGAGTTTGTGTCAGAAGGAAGGTGATGGTAATCTTATGTGACTTGTGGTTTTACAAAACAGTGAGGCAAGCTATTGCATTTCTACCAGTACAAACACATGCACTTCACCTAATTTTTGCAAGGCGAGATATGCACCTTTAAATATTTCTACACTGAATTGCAATATCATGGTAATATTTCTGTCACAGAAGGGAAATGAAGAGGTGATTCTCTAAGTCTTATGCACCTAAATAAATTCTGACTTTGAGGAAGAACCTGATCATGTGGGTGACCTCACACTGGGACACATTGCCCATTGTGGAGTCTCCCTCACTGGAGATGTTTTAGAACCATCTGGACACAATCCTGTGCCACGTGCTCTGGGCTGACCCTGCTTGAGCAGGGAGGTTGGCCCAGGTGATCCACTATGCTCCCTTCCAAATGTAATCTGTGTTCTTTCATTTTGCTGTGTAACACAGCAAATCTGCTAATGTCACATGGAGTTATTAATTTAACATACTATTTAATGGTATAGGAACCACTGATGCCTACCAAGATACAATTTAATTTTCAGATTTTTAAATTTATCCTTAATGGCTAATAACATCTTGCATTCATTCGTTCATTGCTGTTTTAAAAGAAATTTACTTTCTACGTTAGCTTTACACGGAGTTGGACTTGGTAATACGGGTATCCTCCAACATGAGATGTTCTGTGATTCCACAAACTTTTATCAGTATGAATATCTGGGAGGAATTTTTGGAATATTCAGGGGTTTCTGGCCTGTTGTGAGCTTTTTCCTAGGCAGTGGAATAATTGCAGGAGTGCAAAACCTAGGAAGCTGTCCCCTCTAGCATAAATTCAAGTGTAGATGCTAATAAGCAGGTATTGGAAATGTTCTTTATAGTTTTTTGCAAGTCTGTCATTATCATTGGGGAAGATATAATTTGTAATGGAAAAAACAGTAATATTTATCCCAGACCCTTGTCATCTTGATAGTTAATCTTTATAATGGAAGTATTAGTGCATGTATGCTAAGGCTTAGTGTCAAGGATTAAAATTTAGTTGTACAAACACTTCCTCATATTTCAGGGATTTGTAGGACAAGGCTGGTTTGCTTACACAGATTTGTTCTCGAAGTGAACTGTTCTGGAAATTAAACTAACTTAAGAAATAACCAGACTTTGAGCTGTTGCAGTAGTGTAACCTGAAGTAATTTATTTAAATCTGAAACAGGTGTCAAGACTCCTGGAGCTGACTGCCAAATTTGGGTCTCTGTAAACACAGCTATTGTACAACTAAGGCAACAAACCATACAATTTGCTTTGGAAATGAATATTTTAAATACCCAGATTGTCTTGTTGCTCTGTACTATACTGGATAAAAAAAATACTGTTCAGTTTAGGACCATTTTGTTTAAGGAGGGTATGAAAATCCTGCTCTACGTTAAGGAATGTTTGCAAAAAAATTTTTTAATAGTGAGTGAAAGTTAAGAAAGGAAAACTAAACCCATGCACGAAAACCTGAACAACTCTGTTGTTTTTCCCTACATCAGACTATATTTGGAAATAGGATGAACTTGAAATTTCTTTTAACTGATGAATATGTAATTTTAAAAAATGAAATGTAGACAGCTGAAATTGTTTACATCAGAGTTTAAAGCATTCAGTTCACACCGAAAGATGTAAGGCAGCACAATGACCTCCTGAGATTTCTTGGTTTATTTTTTCAGGGAATTAATTTTCTTCAGGATTAGTTCAGATACTGCTGTTGCAGGCTGTGTCAGATTCTCAGTGTATTTGCCTGATAGCCATACATACTCTAAATAGGCAAACAAAAAAAAAAAACCCAACAAAACAAAGCATGACAATCAGTTTGTGAAATGTCAGTTTTAATTTCTTGATTGGCTCACCAAAATCTGCTCTCCCAAGAAAGGATTGGAAGGGAAAAGCAACAGTTATTTTTGACATGCCCCTAGGTGATAATATTCTTCTTCATCAGACAAGAATGTGTATGCTTGAGTGCACAATGCAGAAATTAAAAGCTGCTGCACTCATTTGTAAGGCATGTTTTCTTTTGGGGTTAGAGTAATCTTTGTCTCATTTTAGCTGTGATCCTCTCTTGGGGAACCAAGAGGAGTATGTTTTTGTCTGTATTGATGAAGATATAGCTGATCAAAAATACAGTAATGCATTTCTTTATGCAAAACTGAAAGGAACATTTGGGGGCTTTCAATTAAAATTTTCCTGTAATATAATAGTACAGAGAGAAGAGCAGCACACATGGCAAAAGATCCTACTGGGGTAATTTGCTTTTTAGAGCACACTGAGCCAAGTGACTTCACGTTTCAGTGGTAAGCACAGTGTTGCATGTGGGGTAAATGTCAGACCTTGTCCCTGCTGATAAATAAATATCACCTTGCATGTGCCCTGGGGAGCTGCCTGAGGCAGGAACCCTGGGACTGACCTTGGTCACCATCCCATAGGAAGGTGGGATAAGAGGCTGGTCTTAAAGGGGAGATTGAAGTCCTTCCTCAAGTCTGAGTGCCTTGTCTTTACCTGCAAGACACTGGCAGTGTGCATGTGGAGCAGCTCTCTGCTCCTAAATCATCCTCACAGTGTGTCACTTCTCCCCAGAGCATGGCAGAGGATGTAATTTCTATCTCCTATGGGACAGCATCTCTCCATCTCTTCATGCTGGAAGATGAGCATGGGCGAAATTCCTCAAACATGGATGCCCAACATCAAACTCAAATTTAGGAATTTAAGTCAGGATTGCTTTGTTTTCTGGGCACTGGACTTGTAGCAGCTGTCCCTTTGGTGGGTGCTCACCTGATTTTTGTGGTTTCAGCCCAGCAGGTGACACTCTGTGCACAGAGCAGCCCTCTGGCCTGTTCAGGTCAGCTTCTGTGGCCATGTTCCCTCCCAACTTTTTGTGCTTTTCCTCGCTGTCAGGGTAAGGGAAAATAGAGTCCTTGATTTGGGGTAAGCACTACTGAGCAACAGCTGAAACATCATGCTAACAGTGTGTTAGCAATCTTCTAAATCCAACACAGAGTGAATTTTTCTTTCTAGCAGCTGGCATGGTGTTATCTTGTCCTAAAGCAGGACACTGCCTTTAAAATGACACTGATATGGTTAAAAGTGCTAAATATGCATCTTTACGGTTAATTTCTTAGTATTAAAATTGGAAAATTCTGGTTGAGGCTGTCTACGCAGTAACTTTTTCCTTTCTTCATTTTATATTTGCATGGTTATGTTAATTAGAGAGTTAACAAAAGAAACCATGATAATAAACTACTCCAACTCAAACATGTGGTACCTGATTCCTGCTTCTGATCTGGCTTTATTTATTTCTGCTTCATTATATTGACCCAATTCCTATCAGATTCTGTTTCTGAACAGTTTTTCCATTTTGGATGGAATAGAGAGGATGAAGTTTTGTGCTTGTTTGTTGGAGGTTTTTTATTTTTTAAGGAAAATTAATATAAACTTCTTTGTGGTTCACTGGTTTCTTAATCTTGAAAGCCATATTATCACCACCTTAATATGAACGATGTGCTGATTGATTGACTGACAGGCAGAAGTTTTTCTCATTTGGCTGGAAATGCATTTCCCAGAAATAAGCCAATTTTTAGCCAGCCATTTCTTTTCTGAGCCCTTCATTCCACTTGAATGTTCAAGTGTTTGTTTCTGTACCATTATACAGGGAAACAGTTTGGTACTGCTTTCCCTGTATTAAAATGCTGCATGTGCAGTGCTGCTTGGAGTGAATAATTCTGGGTATAAGTTCAGAGCTGCATGTTGAATATTGTATTTGAAGTCAGACCAGACCCAGATATGTGTAGAATAAAGCTTTCTGCCTGTGTCGTGGTGTTATCATTTATCTGCCTCACCACATAGCAGTCTTTGCAAATAAGATAATTCTGTAGCAGTCTACAGCCAAATATTAACAGCTGCCTTTCTGTTGTGCTCAGATTCAGATCTGAGCTTTTAATGCAGCTCTTCTTCTAGAATGCTCTTTATCGTCAGGGGAAGGGGAGAGACAGCTGCTTTGCATTTTTCAGATGTAATGTGGTTTGGGGTTTTACCAAGACTCAAGTCTCTTGATAGCAGCACAGCATACAAGAGTAAAGAGGAGAAAGCTTAGTATTAAAACAGTAAATAAAACTACAGATAACCTTTGGAAAGGAACACCTGAGTCATATGTATAATAACATCTTTTAAAAGATTACATTTTACTTTTGCTCTTAGTGAATTGCACCAGTTTATGACTCTAAGCCTTATGAGATATGTGTCTGCTCAGCAGGTGTGAGAAATAGCTTCATCACCTACAGGTAGAAAATTGATTTTTACTTAGTGTAAGGAGATGTGTACTATTTCTCTAAATTTATGGTTGGAAGCAGAACACATCCCCTAATGCTGTACAAAAATCAATTTACCAGAGCAGAAGGAAACTTAAGTGTGTTTTAAACTGTGAAACAGAGTGGAAACAAACAGTTATGGAGATAGCGCTTACTACTGTCTGCATTAAGGTCTACTCTACAGCTCTAGAGGAAGGCAGCCTTTTGTTTTGTTGGTTGTGGGGTTTTTTTTTTGTTTGTTTGTTTGGGGTTTTTTCCTCCTCAAGTTCTTTTCATTGTTGGTGCTTGTCTTCCAGGCTTTATAGTGCAAAACATCAACTCAATGGTTCACTTTGCTTTTTCCTCCTTAAGCGTTAATCTGGTGATTTTGCTTTTTGCAGCCAGGAATGCTTTGGTGTCTGGACTGTTCTGATGTCAGCTTGAAACAACAGGCAAGGCATCGCTTGACTTCAAGTGCTCTTTTTCCTGAGGTTTGCTGAGTGCTGCCCTGAGGCATCTGAGTGACAGAAATGACCAGGAGTGTGACCTGTGCTGCTTGGTCCCATGGTGGCAGCTGGTCGGAGGTCAGTGCCATAAGAGACAGGGAACGAAAGGGTACAGCGTGGCTGTGAGGCAGAGCTGCAATTTCACCTTCTGTAGACAGAGTTACCACTGTTTGGCCAGCCTAGAAATGAGGGCAATTGCAGCAGTGAGACCCTCAGCTGTAGATTGTACACTTCCAGTTCAAATAGGTCATGTGGAGACTGATTTTGGTCCACAGCCCAGATAATCAGACCTTGCTCGGATACGGCAACAAGAATTGTAGGCACGCTTTTGAGTTCTGGTTTAGACAAATTCACCTTATATTGACATTAATGCAAACAGAGCAAGCTGACCCTTAACCACTGCTAAAGGTCTTGTAAACCAGTTCCAATCAATGACAGCTGCTTATAATGATACATGATAATCCTTCACACCAGAATTTCAGAGAAGTCATGAAATCAGGAAACCCTGTACTTGTTGGTGCTGGCCAGGTACATGCTCCCTTCTGTTACAATATGAAGAAAAAAAATATTATTTCCATCTGAAATAGTAATTGAGCATACCTCTACCAGAATGAACAACGTAATGAATTTTGTATGTGCTGGTAAACTGGGCTGAAGAGACTCTGTAAATTGATGAACAGCATGAAAAGCCACTACAATGCCTGCTTCTCATCCAGTTCTATTTTGGTTGTTTATGAATTTCCACACGTGTGTTTTCTGAACAGTGCTTAATTATATCTGGATTTTAAACCTGTAAGAAATCCATATTGTGAGCCTTATACCCACATTAGATGGTGGGATCTGGGGATTGTCCAGGTTAGTTAACTTAAATATAGAATTTCATTGTCTTTTCCCTGGGGAGCTTTTTCTTTTTAAAGAAATCCATCAGATCAACCCAAATCCTTTAATAGGATGTGTTATCACTGCACATCACACAAATTGGCTTCATGCAAGCCTCGTTGGAACAATTTGGCTGATTTTGTGTGCATGTGTGTGTGTCTGTACAGATAGCCTTCCAGGTTGTGACCTGTGCATGTTCAGCATCAGCTGCAGAGTATGCCTTTTTGACAGCTTGGCCATCTCTGAATTCAAAGAATTGTCATGAGAGAGATTGAAAAATGTGACATTTAATCTTTTCAATAAGAAGTCAATACCTTTGAGGAAACACTGGGCAAGCTTTAGAAGAACCATAAATGTTATTTAAATTTGATAGCCTGAATCCACCAGCAGTAAAAACACACCACTTTAAGTTGGGAAAGCAACACTCTACAGCTACTTGAGCTACCTAAGAAATGGCATTTTAAATGAATGCTTTGTTGTTCAGAATTACCAAGTTCTACTGTGCTGAGATTCCATATATTAAGCACAGTTTGCATTAGAAAGTATGCAGTACCTTTATCCATTTTTGTAAAGTATGGTCAAGAAACTAAACAATTTAGCATGTCAGTGAAAAATGAAAAGTTTAGAAGACTGATTATGTTAGTAAAATATCTGCTTTGCCTGGATTTTTGCCCTTCTCTTGCTGTATTCAAGCTGTGTCTTTGTAGCTGAGCATGAGAGTTGCTTTCATTGTTTTTGATTTTATTTAAAACCAGCACAAATTCTAAATTTATGTACTGATTTCTGAGTTCAGCTTTCCTGCTGAAAATGAAATCCAGCCTGTAAACCAAGGATGCAGGATTTAAATCAATTTTCATGATTTTATATTAGCATGACAGAATTATAGAAAAACACGACTACCTGAAGTGCTGAAAGTAAATACCATAAAAATGGTAACAAAATGAAGGATGTTGAAATTGACAGCTTGGTATTGGACTGTGGGATTTTTTTTTTCCCCTACTTTCCTATGACAACAGTAATTGTGTGTTGATATTGATAAATATTGATAGTTTGTAGACAGGAAAGTTTTGCTGGGGTTAGTAATGCCAGCTTGGGTCAGGGGGTGTGTGTGTCAGCACAGGGCTAGGAAACAGGGCTTTATAGGGTGGGTTTTGGTGCTTTGGGTACATGGCTGTGGTGCTTTTTTGGGCTTCAAAGTGTAGGCTGATTTGTTTGAGTCTCAGTTTGGGGATCTCGGTGCTGCATGCCTTTGTGCTGCTCTGTAGATAGGAGCTAGCATTTCTTTTATTGGGAAATACAGTAAGAATCTTTACAGAAAAAAGAGTCCAGTCCTCCATGACTATCTGCATTTGTCAGAATGGAATTTCATGCAGGAGTAATTTTTTTTTTTTTTGTGTTAGTATTTTCCACATGTGATTGTATATACACACAATCTTGCAATCCTTTATGTACTGGACACAGCTGTGAAGGTACGCTGGCTCATACTTAATGTCCTTCCACATCTCTCAAAATTAGTGTTAACATTTAGTTAACATTGTCTTCCACATCATGCAATCTGCTCTATGTGCTCTTTACATTTGGAAGACCTAAAAGGAATGAAATCTTTTAATTTGTGAATAAGTTGGGTCCATATTAAGAAATGCTTCTAAAAAAGTTGCTCACCTTGATTTAAGGACTTGACTTCTGCCTTCTCTCTGAAATGTTTGATTATTCAGTCTCCTGTTCATCCTTATTTGAGTAAAGCTTTTTTGTCATATTTTCATGTTACTCTTTCTTTTGAAATTTAGTCTCTACATAATAAAGAACAAAGCCATATATTTGATTGACGGCAGCGACTTAAATGAAAACATCCCTTTGAGGGAAACCTTTATAAGGTTTCAGTTCATCTACTTCCTTAAGGTTCAGTGCCCTTTCTCATAAATGATACAATATTTCTTAAGAGGTTTACCTTGTCAAACCTTGTTAAAATGTAAATAAAATAAATAAAATTGATCTGAAACCACAGGGTGCCTTTAATAGCATTTTGGCCCAGATGTAAAAAAATATGAACTTCATATAAACAGCAGATGTCTTTGGGATTGCAGATAATGAGAGTTACATTCCTATGCTGTTCTCTATAGCTTTGTCTGGCTTTAATTTTTGCAGTCAAGGGGCAAAAAGTCATAACAATGGATTTTGTGTTAAGAAGTTTATAAATTATGGATGAAGAGTGACAGTTATTGGTATTTAAAGACATCATTCTTATAGATGAATATTTATAGGGGCAAAAACCTGAAGGAATTCTAAATAAAAACTTTCTGAAATGGAGCAACTGAAGAAAGATTGCACAATTCAGAAAATAATGCCGTTGTTACAGAAATGATGGATGATTGAGCAATGCTTCTATGAGTATGGATCCAGCTTATGCCTGCTCTTTGTACAGAGGAGTGAATCTCGTAGAACAATTCCTTAACTGCTGAGCCAGTCTTCAAAGTTCACTTTCAATGTGGTCATTCTTATGCAAGCAGCATGAATGAAACCCTTGGGTCTTTAATTTGTGCTCTGTGTTTGGGGCAGGTTTTTGCAGTGGTTGGCCAACAAGCAACCAGAACCAGGTAAAAATACGTGTTCGACAAATCAGTTGTTAGAGATGTTTTCTCTGATAGAAGAGGTAAATGTAAAATCCAGTGCCAAAAGCTTGCATAAAATTGTTTACATTTCATAGCTGATTAAAAACAGTCAAGATTTTACTTTTTTTTTTCTACATCTTTTTCTTATCAAGGAAGAGCATAATGAAAATATTCCTGCTAATATAAATATGCAGCATGCTAAGCAAGGACAGTGGAAGACAAGTGGAAATGCAGAGAGCACATACAAGATGACAATGAAAGCCAGGAGAAGAAAACTAAATACAGACATAATTTATGGACTTAAAAGAGGCAAATCTAGTTGAACCTGGTATCGATTACTTTTTTTTCTCTCCCTGTCCTTGTGAAATAACTAATGGTTCTGTGCCTGCCCAGTCCAAAGATCTGATCCCCTGTCTTAATGCAGAGGTTTGTTTACTCATTTTACATGGAATGCTAGGAAAAAATATCTATTTATTTATCTCTATGCTCCTTTTTTAGTTTGTTTTGTTGCACTGCTGTAGCTTTCTAGAGGATGTGGGAGGATTCTATATGCTACTGCACAAGGATTCCATGGATTTATAAATGAAATGCTGAGTTTACCCTTTATTTCTAAATCTTAGTGAAAGAAGTATAATTGATCATTTTAGAATAATTCTGGTTTTGTTCTTGAAGAGTATTTGTTTCATATAATTTATTCCTATGTAAATCAACTATTTGTTTTTAATTTTTGGTGACTCTTGCATAGTATATTAGAGATCTGATGTGCAGAGGCTGAAACAGTAATTACAGTCACTGTGTGGAGCCTTGTGAGATGATGCCCTTACTGTAAAGCATTCTGTTTTGTCAATAAGCTTGCATCAATACTTGGCAGGTCATTTATGCAGCTTTAATGTTTCAGAATATAAACTAGACAAAGTGACTAATATGAAATTGAAATTGCTTTGCATCTGCAATTGACAAATCCTATTTTGAAAGCATGCATGAACATGAGGATCAAACTTAGCTTTTATCATTTACATTTTTTTCCAATGGGGAAGTGTCTGATCCACTTCTAATTCACCTGTTGTTGATTTCCTCGTTCTTTCCTAATCCCTTGAAGTTGAGATGTCCTCACCATTGGGGAGGAAATTAACAAAATCCCTGACTGAGGTGTATGAAACATCCATTAAGGAAATGTAAAAGGTTAACTTAAATCCTAGCACACAGAGATGTCAGACTAGAACAAATCAGCATGAAGAATTACCTGGAGGTGGCACGAGGTTAAGGTGGAGCTTATATTTATCATAGAAAGTTTGTTTATTCCTATCAGAATTAATTTTTCTGCATGAGAAGGTCAAACAGGCAGAAATGCAGATGACCAGAGGCCCATGGTGAGCAGAGATGGTTTTAGGTTCCAGGTTTCACGTGGCAAACACCAAGCTGGAATATTTTAGTGCTTTTGGTATGTCCAAACTAAAAATATCTAATTGTAGGATTACAGAAATTACAGGATTACTGCCCTCTCTGGATGAATGTACCCTTATCTGTCAGTTGTATTTTAAGCTCATTTTCATCCAAATATATCTTGAACTAGCTTCAACAGATTGGTTAAATTGATTCTGAAGAAGGCTATTCCCTCTATCCTTACCCCCCGATAATGTAAGATGTTTTAACCCTTCAAATTAGAGTAATTCAGCTGATTTCAAACTCATCATGTGTTGGTACAAGAACATTTTGTAATACGTGCATTAATTGTCTAATTTCCAAATCTGAATACTGTGGGTTCTATGATTGCTAAGTCTGAGAAATGAGTGTGGTAAATTTACAATGTATGTGTATATATATCTCATACCTGTAAAATATTGGAAACATTCAGCTTGGGTCTTGGTGTGACATCAACAGGCGTTGTTCCACTGCCTCTCTTGCTCAAGATAGGCATGTATTCCCATTCCTGGAAGTGTTCAAGGCCAGCTTGATTGAGGCTTTGGGCAACCTGATCTGGTGGAAGATGGACACAGAACCAGGTAATCTTTAAGGTCCCTTTCAACCCAAATCGTTCCAATGTTCTATATTACCACATGCTTCTAGCTGTTTCCTGGGGTAAAAGTTTAATTCCAGGACACTGGGGCGTTCTCCAGAGGATTTGCAGTGGTGTGTGATTTTGTCTAAAATCTGTTTTGAAGTCATTCTATTTTGTGCTCAGCATTTGCATGTAGGTTTTTAATATGTAAACGGTCCTGCATGAGCCGGATGCGTGCTACTGCTGCTGGAGCTGGCACAACAAAATGTGAATTTGCTGAAAGGAACTTAGGGGGGAAAAAAAAAAACCCTATTAAAAGAGATTGGAGATTTGAAGAGACCAATTAGTGGGAGAAGATGAAATGGTCTCATTGTACCCTTTTCATGCAGGCAAAATTCAATGGAAGATTATCTATTTGGTTTTGGAGGGAGGGAGGAGCCCCAACCAAAAAAAGGAGGCATAATCAGAGACGTAGTAACTGAAGGGATACTATAACCATCTCAAATGCTTGAATAGAGAAGAAATTTAAAATGGAGCTTGGAGGAAAAAAAAAATTAAAACGGTAAATTAACTACAGAAAAGTAACTTAAAAAAAAATGACATGCAAATAGCAATAAATGGAGTAGAAAAAAGGTAAATGAAAATCAAATTCTTTAGGATGTGGAATGGCCACCCCAGAAATGCTGCAGAGAATCCATTGGTGGGATAATTTAGAATTAAATTCCTTCCAAGCATTAAAAATGTGAAAGTTAGAAAAGACAGGCATTTTGAAAGCATTGTGTAGTGCACCATAGGTGTTTTTTATCTCTGTGTATGTATTTATGCAAGAATGAGTGCAGTAGTACTTGAAAAAGATAGGTCCTGTGTGTGGGGTTGCTGTCTGCTAATTTAAATATTGGACTTAAGAGTGCCTACAATATGGAAATGCAAGGTTTTGCCCTCATCCTATTTCTGGATCTCTGCATTTCACTCATATTGTCCAGTACTCCATTTATTTCAGCTCACTTTCAGCTGGCTTTTCAGTAAGAAACCATTTCATTTCCAAACACATGTCCCAGCCAGACAACTGTGGGCTTTCACTGCAAAATTGTTCTTCCATATGTGAAATTACAAACATGCCAGGCTTGAAATATTTAAAGAAGTTTGGCAATTATTTTTCCTTTATAGTTTTTTTTTTGTTTGACTGGTCCCTTTTGGTATTGGTTTTGGTTGATTGGTTGGTTTTGTGTGTGTGTATGTCTTCTAGTGATCTGAAAAGAATTTTTGTTTTCCGTGTGTTATTGAAGTTTTAATCTCTACTCACCAAAAAACATGGCAGAAAGTACTTTCTGTGACCTTGGTTATGTGAGCTGTTTGCTTTTAGTACTCTATGCTGTGTTTACTTCATCATGTAACCCTTTGATGGCGCTAGGATTTTTAGATGTTTTACTTCATTTTATATACTGCCTGTAGATAGTTCTTTCTACCAGAAAATGCACATTTCCCTCTTGGATCAACAAGAAAGTCAGCATTAATAATACAGTAACTGGTTATTAGATTTGCATACCAACTCGTGGGTTTCTGGTTGCTTTAGATTAATTCATTACGTCTGCCTCTTTCCTGAAGGTTGAAGTTTTGGTTAGACAGCCTTGTTTGCCACTACTAATACATCCCAGGAGTGATTGAATCATCTTATCAGCCTTTCTGATTTGGCTTTTTCCCCTTTGCTTTTGGATATTCCTGCCTTTTAGAAAGGAGCTATGGGGAAAAACCAGAAGTAGTGCAGAACCCTGAGTACTTTTTCCTGTTCAAAGCTGGATAGAAAAGCCATTTTAAGTCCATGAAATTACCCTATGAACTGTCACCTTTTCTTTGTCTGTATAGAACAGCTTCCTCAGGTACGTACATATGTATTGCCACATTTAGACCAAAAAAAAAAAAAAAGTTTTGGCAAAGAGGCAACTTATTTTTTATTATTTTTAAAACCATCATGCTTTAAAATTCGCTTGCTGCTGCTCTGTGCATGAAGGGTAAGGATTCAAATTTTAATGCTCTGGAATTTTGTGATGGGTTGCATATGATTTTGTTTATATTTCGATCTACCACAGACAAAATTTTTATCTTTTCTTCGTCTGTGACAGCATCTGTCAACCCTCCACCCCTTCTCTAAATAGAGTGTGTGCAAATTCCCCATGTGGGAAAAGGGACAAAAAAGCCCTTTGGAAAAATTAAAGTAGTCAACTCATTTGAAATATAACTGAACTGTAGCTAAACAACTTAAATAAAAATTCATACTTTGATAGGTTTTTATAAAAACCTACTTATTTGATATCTATCAGTCTTAACATCCTTATAAATAGGAGCTGCTTTACTAAGATACTGCTAAAATGTGTTTTCTATGTCGTGGTTGCTCTTTTTATTTGCTGACTTGTGATTAAAAGGTTTTAATGATGAGAGAGCTGATTTCATTATTATTTCTGTATTTTCATATCCAAATCAAAGATTGGTGTTAAACACCAATGAGGAAGAGATGAACCTACTTTTTATAATCCTGGTCTTTCTCTTACCTGGTGTTCCAAGTGACACCAGGCCATGCAGCTCAGCAGCTGATTATTTTTTTGCCTGCACCTACTGCCGTGTGAGCAACATCTGTTACAAAAAGCAGCCTGGGAAAGAAAGTGTCAGGAAGGGAAACAGTGTAAGGATTAAAATTGGCGCTGTCTTTCATCAGTGTTGAGGCTGTCAGGAGTGGCACGAGCCAGCCCTAACTCTCCACAGCAGGCAATCTGATGCCAGCCTGCTGTTAAACAACCAACATTTAACAAGAAATAGCGTGTGGATGCAACGTGTGGCTCAAAACGCTGTGTTAGGCATCATTAAAACAGAGTCTCCTTAGAGTCTTATTAAAAAAGTCCTTTCTCTCTCTGTAATAAAACATTTCTCTCTGACTGTTTCAATTAAGGTTCTAACAGTACAAACACAGTGCCTCCTAATTCAGTACCACGTTGGAGAAACACTGTTACTGTCAAGCTGTAAAAGCAAACAGAACAAGTTATCTTCACAAACCCCTGTCTAGCCAGGGAATGAGAGGCAGAAGGTGGCTATAATTTCCCAGTTTTCTTCAGTCTGTCATCCCTGTTAAGTCTTATATTTGCAAATATTTCAGTGCCTGTGGTTCGGTGTTTATATCAGCTGCAATCCCCTTTATGTAACTCACTGGCACCAAGGTTTAGGACTTGCAGAAGCTGAGATTGTGAGTGTGCCTGCTGAACATGTTGGATTAAGTGATGTTCAGTTGCAACGTTGGTGGTGTGAAGTATTCACTTGATAATAAGATAAATAGTACAGGCAGTTTTGGGCAGCCTAGCAGCAACCTCATTGTGTTTGGATTGAATCTAGTTCTTCCCAACACTTTTTTTGGCTCAGATTTGGGAATATATTCCTACAGCATGTGTCTTCCCCTGTGGAGTCCCACAGACTTCCTTTTCATTGATGAAGATTGCAGCATTGGACACTTCATTGTTTGATACAGTGGCCAAATTGAACAAGCCAAATTGCATTATCCTGGATGTCAGGTATTAAATTATAAGCACAAAGAGAAATTGAATTAGTATGTTAGAATATTAGGAGTTGATGTCTCATCAACCCTAACAGATAAGAATTCTAAAGAGCTTCTTAGTTCTCTTGGACCTTGGAGAAGCTATGAAAGTCCTAAAAACGAAGATAAAACATTTGGTGCAAGCAAATAAAACACTTATACACTTGCTTTGGTGTACTTGAAAGGAAGAACAAACTTTATGGAAGCAAAGAGATATTTTCTTGTACTGTAAATCAAAAATAAATGTTGGATAACAAGTAAGATAAAGCCCTTTCAACAGTGGGTGCCAAGTGTTTGTAGTAGGGGAAGGCTTGTTCTGTTGTACTCAGTGAAATAATGATTGCTCTTCAAGCTAGTTATTTTCAATTATTTTGCAAATTAATAATTTTTTTAACCCAGATGAGTCACTGCATCAAATACTGATGTATTTGAGCTTTTTAGCTTTTAAAATAGAATACCCCCAAAGCCACAGTTTCACACATGGACTCTGCAGAATTAAACCATGATGTTTCTTTGAGTTTCAAGCCAGCTTTCGTGAGAATAATAATTAATAAGGAGCATTTCAATTAAGACCAAGCATAAGTGACTTATGAAAGGTTTTGGCATTGGTGGTTCAGGAACGGTGATGTGTGTTGGCCTAACATATCGCTGCTTTGAAGGAGGGCTTCCCTCTCTCCTGGAGGCATAATGCTTCTCAAAGGGCTCCTCCTGCTGAGCTTAAATACTCATGGAAAAATGTTGATATGTAGCAGTGGATCTTCTCAAAATAGGGTATCAACGGGTCCAATAAGCATTTGTGGAATGTGTTATTTGTCCTTTTCACAGACTGTGTAGTCAATGGCATCCTATTATATAAACTTTGGTGGTGCCGCAAGTTGGTGATTGTACAATATTTTATACAGATTTTGGTGAGTGTATTTTTTCTTTATTATGAAAAAAATACGTTAAAAGAACTTTTTGGGCTTTTTAATACATATAATTTTCACTTTAGGCAGTGTAGCATAGGCTTAATTATGGTTGCACTGAAGTCTTTGCTTGTGTCTGTTAAAATGGAAATCGTATCTTTGTGAGAATGAAAGGCATCATATACCCACAGCAGATTTCATGGCAGACTATAGCAAGTGGTTTAGATCATGTTATTAAAAGCTGAAAGTATATTGATTTCTCATGGTCTCAGAAGGGCCATGCATTTTCTCCTGTTCTAAGTAAAAATAAACCAATAAATGGGTGCATTAATGATGCTATCACTGGGTAGCAGCAGTATGTTCCTTAATGTCTTAGGCCTCAAACATGCCATCTCTTACTCATATATTTTACTCTAGGCAGCTTCACAGAGCCATTAGACTCAATTGGGTCATTTGTCTCAGAAATGAATTCCCTGAAATCAGACTTGGTTCGAGTCACACGTTGGCTTCTGAATGGATGTGAATTTGCTGTGTGCTATGAAAGCCTAACCTGGAGGAAGATATTTAAAACTATTGCAAGCAGTGCAAATTGCTGTACAGTGCCTCACTCCCACTGAATTTTAGGCTGCCTTCATTATTAAGAAGATTTATTTTTCATCTTTTATAGCAAGACAAGTGATATATGCCAACAGTGCAAAAATCACAGCATAGGTAAAAGTAAGTAGTTTCTTCCATTAGTTCTTAGTCTGTCATAGCCATATATTTCACTCCTTCCAGCCCTCATTCCCTCCATATCTGTGACCTTGTTTAGTCTTCCTTGTGAAAAACTAGAGCACTGTGCCTCCCTTGGGATTTCATGATGGGGCAGATAACATTTCTTTGACACTGAAGGTAAGTGATTAAAAGTTTCTAAGAGAAACTGGAGTCAGTTGTGAAGATCATTTTTATATATTTATTTAAATTTATTTTGGTGTTGCTCAGTTTATATGAAAAGGTCTCAAAACATGTATGGAAACAATCTGATTTCATTTCTAGGGCTCTTATCTATAGAAATATGGAATGTCTTTTTTGCTTGTATCAGTCCATACTGTGATACAGGTAGTAAGAGCTATGTAGGGAGGCTGCAACTTCATTTATAGCTTTTGATTTTATTCCAATAGACTTTCCAAATTACCTGGCAGTATTGCATCAAGGATGCTTGTAGATGTAGAAGAAAGGGTTACAGGTCACCTGGGCCCTTATAAATCACAGCTGTAGAAATTACCAAAGAAAGGGAACAGCCTGGCCCTTAATGGGTCACAACTGTGACTGATAAAGGGAAATGTGATAAAAGGGGTGGGTTGGCTGGTCAGGGGAGACTTGGAGGAGGTAGAGGAGTTCTGGGGAAGAAGGAACCATCCAGAGAAACACAAAGAATGAAACAAGGAGGAGAGTTGCTGCTGTAGAAGCTCTGCTGTGAGGTCAGTGTGGGTCTGATGGGGCTGGAGCCTGCAGCCACAGCTGAGCTGGGTAAAACCCACATTCAGAGGTAACAGGGAAATCCTTGCAGTCACATTCCAGCAGGGAATAACCGGCAGTCAGGGTCTGCAGCTGGATCCTGCAGCAGGAGCTGCTGCAGTCAGAGTCAGTGAATGGTTGGAGTCAGGAGGGTTGAGCTGTAAAGAAGAAAAAGCTGGGACCCTTTTCATGTTATTAAATGAGAGTTTGTGTCTTGGCTCATTTCTACCCCTAACAAAAGGTCTGCTGCAACAGATGCACTGATGGTTCTTGGTTTATTAAGAAGTTTTTGGTGGGTCTGAAGGCCAAAACCCCATCTGTCTACAGGTCTACCAAAGGATCTTGATTAGAATTCCCAAAACCTGGAATTAGAGAATAGATAGGAAGAATTACTAGCTATGAAGGGTATATTCCTTCCTGTTTCAGGCTGTGACCAGACAATTCGTTGAAGGATGAGGATTTCTAACCTACCAGTGTGACTGGAACTCTCCCACTTTGCAGTGCTCAAAATGTAAGTTTCAGATAAGACTTTATGTCTCTTTGTCAATCTTTTTACATTGTAAAAAAGAAAGAATCACCTCTAGATTCCAGAGCTGCCAGAAAGAGCTGTTCCCCCCAGCATGAGTGTCAGCTGGTGACACAGCCACAAGAGTTGTTCTCCCTGCTCAGAAGGCTTGAACATAATAGATGTGTTTTGTGAGTGCAGACAGCAGAAAGGAGATAAGCTTCTTCCCTCAGCTGCAGAAAGAAAAGATGTGGTGAGGAAAGAAAGAGTTTATCATACTGAGCATTCCCTTACGTGTTTGCAGCCAAGAGATCTCTGTGACCCTATAGCTCCAAACCCACTAAATTGTACTCTGATTAGTGAAAAAAATAAGAAACAAATGTTTGTTTTAAGTAGGCTGGCATCTCAACACCTTAAGAATCATGCTTTGGAGCTAGGAATAACCTCAGCACAGGTGCACTGGACATTTGGTTGCCTGTGAATTGAATAGTTAAGGTACAGCTTAATTTCTGCAGGTGAAATACAGATAAAATCATGTGGCATTCATCCTGGATACCCATTTGTTCTTCCTGACCTTCTTCCATCTATAATGGATGAATAATAGGAGTAAAAATCACCTGGGCCATTCACATTCACTTTGTTTGGGCTGCTCAATGTCTGTGTTCATTAGTGGATCTTACCCAAACTAAGGGTGTCATCATCAACAACCAGCTGAAAATTCAACCTGTTATTTTTTTCCATACCCTGATGGTTGGTGGCAGATGAGTAGGATTATGCATAAGTCTCACCTGTACTCCATCTCTCTCCTGTAACAAATATAGTCTGAAGTTACAGTTAGGAATGCAGAAATGACCTCTATTTACTGAATTTGTCATGCTGATGATCAGTATGCTCAAACTTAAAATGTCTTAAAACAGATCTTGCAGCATAGTCACAAAAAAGCCAAAAGGGAAGCCTGAACTTATATGTCCTTAATTAAGGCTTTCCAGATGAACAGATGTTTTAGAATGAAAGGCAAACCATATTTTAATTTTATAATTCACATTTAGTTATGTTAGGGAGGGAATTAGGTTTTTTGAGGGACTACAGACACTGATATCAATTAGAAAAAATAGCATCTTAATAATTAAATTTTTAATTTAAAATTAGAATTTAAAATACTGTATTTAGAGGATTCTAAGGCTCCAATTTTTTAAATAGGTCTATGGACTTTAGTGTCCACTTACAGATAGTAGTAGTTATGCACACATGTATTGTAAACAATAAGGATTTCTGAAAGTGTATGGGACTATGCTATCATAATCAATATGGAAGCAGTTGCAAAAAAATCAATACCTTGAATTTCTGGTAAGTTTTTCCAGCTACTTTATAAATTATTATCGTAGACAATGTGTATTTTCAATAACAGTATTGTACATGAAGATACTATCATGAAGGCTTTCCAATATGAAATAAAATTCACAATGTGTCTCCTAGAATAATGAGGAGCAAAGTACACAATACAAGAAAACAAATGTAGTATGTAGGTGCTGGAGTGACAGCACACTACTGGCTGCACAGGAATGAGTTAGAAGTTAGTTAATTAGCAGGTTGAATCAATTATCAGATTTGCACAAGAGCAGTAGAAAGATCTTGAATATTGTACTTGCCTTGCTTGTATCTTCCATGTGGAGTCTGACAACAGTGATCAAAATAGTTCATGGTGAATGTTAAATGGTGAGTCCATGTCAAAACTTTAAATGGGACACAGAAATGTTCCTTGCATATTCTCTTTAGCTGTTCATATATTGATTGACTGAGACATTTTCAGAACTGTCCCTACTTTGCTGTGTCAGCCAGATGAAAAGCTAAGCTAAAAAAACTCTTGCCAGAAAGTGTCTTATTAACTCCTCACTAACTTACTAAGTGAGGTTCTTAAAGTGATGTTCTTACCCAACAAAAAACTTTCTTCACCTGAATTATTTTGTGCATATATCTACTTTCATGGAAATAAAAAAAAAAAAAAAAAGACCACTTTTAAGTCATCCTTGGTGCATCTTTAGGTTAGATAAAGAAGGGAAACCTGCAGTTGTTCCCACTCATTCTGCTTTGGTTTGTGTTATGTAGTGGTCTTTGCCTGTGAGAATTAGATTCCTCTGGGATGAACCTAAACTGGAAGATGAAGTCCAGGAGAGCATTTCACATGCCACAACCACTAAGTGGCCTTCAGTCCATGGAAACAAGTTAGAGGTAGTCTGGAGGGGGAAAAAAAAAAAAAAAGCCAAATTAAAAAAAAAAATCTGCCCCCCAAAAACAGAAGCAAAAAACCAAAAAGAATGTTCCTGAGTACTTACTGATGTTCCCTTCAGAAATTACTTTCCTGGACTTTACTCTTTGATGATGTGGTGAGAGCTATTGATGACCAAAGGGATTTACTGCATATGAGAACTCTGTGATCAGCTTATTTTCATGCCAAAACTAACACCAAACCAGGGATTTAGCCTGAACTGGAGTTTCTGTCTCGATCTGGCATGGTCATGGTATTTAGCAGCTGTGGCAAAGGAAGGGTAGCTTGAAGGCACAGGTATGAAGCTAGCGTTAAACTTTCTATTTCCTTACCTTCAGGTCTGTGAAAGCGTAAAATCCTTCATGGTTCTACAATGACTTTAAAAAAAAATATTTGTTCACCTGCCGTACTTTGTTCCATTTACATTTCCTTCAGCTGAGAAATGTAATTTTAGGCACTGTCCTAGAGAAGAAGGATTGCTCTTGGTGAAGGAGATTGTATCAGTCAACAGCAATTTTCTCACAGATAAAATTTTCTAAACCAATCTTGCACAAATTTTCTTTCATTGCAAGAGAAATATCTGATGGAGAAAAGTATTCTCTGAGACAACATAATTATCCTATGGCAAAATGGTATGTACATGATTTATGCAATGATTGCACATAGCACAATTTTGTTTTTACTTTAATGAATGGAGACATAAAATGCCATATTTATGAAAGAATGTTTTAAAACACTCTTGGTATCAGCTCAGTATTAGTTTGCTCAATGTATATAGGCCGTGTTTTCCCTTAAGCATGTCAGTCACCATCAGAAACAAAACCAGGAAGATTGCCATGGACACATTTCAAGAGCAGATCACTTAAAGCTCAAAAAAGAAAAGTCAACAAAACAAATGCACATCTCCTGCTTGTTTTAAAAATGGCTCTTCGAAGTATAATTTTATCAATGTAACTTCTGAGGGGAAAACAAATTTCTCACAGAGAGATGGTTCAATTTGTGAGTGATGGGAATGATTGATGGCTCAAAACCCTTCATGTGTGTATGTGAGGGGAAGAGGCAGGTTGGGTCTTGCTCTAGTGAGGAGATGCTCTGCTGCATACATTCCTCCTCCTGTATCCCAGCCTGGCAGTGGCTGCCCATCTCTGGCACAGCAGAGGGATGCTCCACACCCATCTCTGAAGCCCAGTCCAGCTCCACAGTGGCCAAATGACCAGAAATCCACCTGGAGAAAGGGCCCAGGAGGGCCAAGGGGTGTCTGAAGCAGAAGATGGGGCAGGCACCTGTTTTGACACTATCTCCTCTTGGAAATTCTGTTAGCTGAACACTGCTGGAAGCCAGGACTGGTGGTTATGTTTCTTCTTTTGTATCTCCTGTCTTTTTCTCCTAATTCCCTCTTGGATTTTTTTTTAGTAACTTATAATTGAACTGCCTTAGAGTGTGTGGAGTTGAATATGTTAACTGCTTTAAGAAGTATTTCATGTTGGTTGAATGCTGCTCTGAACCTTTTGACAAAGTTCTCTGATTTTCTGGGGTTGCCAGAAAGGGTTTTTTGTTGTTTTGACTGCCTGAGAATATCTTGGTATTTCTCTGTGCATCTAGCTCCAAATACATGAACAACTGTAATGCCCTTTTAAAAGTGTCATTGAGTGAGTTTTTTGGTGCCTCCCACAAATATGGAGGAAGTTAAAAACATTCCTGCTTAAATATATTGTGGCTAATTTTTTTTTTTTTCTTTTAAGAACATTAGCTAAACTGAAGATAGAAATTGTATCTTTGTATCTTTGTAGTAGTAGTCAGGCTCACTCTCATCCATGCTTATTCCTGTGCTAGGGTTTGTTGCTCTGTTCTCCTTAGGGTTATCTTCTAGGAGTGCATGGTTGTGCAGCTCTAGGATTGAAATTACTATGAGCCACCTGATAATACGTTTCTGAGGCTTTTTTAGAAAGTAATACTTTAGTACAGGTCCATGGAACATTAAATCTCAGACAAAGAATAAAAAAGTTGACAAATAAGGTGTTATTTCCTGGAATTACAGATGGAAACAAGTTCTTCCCGACTGTGGTGAAACATTGTTGTCTTCCCTGGAGAGACAATTATCGTGTTGTTTTATTTTTTGTTTTGTTTAAAAGACAGATGCAGGAATTTTCTTTTAAAGCAATTAGTGTTGATGCATGGAGTGAACTGCTAAGTACTCGTGACTTATCTGGACAGACAGGGCTGTCCCCTGCTAATCACAATGAATATTGGGCTGTCCATGAAAAGCAAGGAGTGATATCAAAGAGAACAGTCAGCTATTACCAGGGCAAACTGCTGGCCATGAGCTTCTGTGGATGGTAATATGAAAAGACAGAGATGAAATTAAAAGCAGTGTTAACTACCCAGGAGGCAGAAAAACGTGCAAGTGTTTCTTTGCATTACTTGTGTGTTGTACTTGTGCATTGAGATGATATTTTTCAGTGTTACTATATGCATGTTGTTTTGGATGTAGAAAATACTGTGGAATTATTTTTGTATGGTGGCAAATGAATGAAGTAGCTGGCTCCAGCAACACAGAGAACAATCACTACATTGAGTAGATATGTTTTGTTGATTTTTTTAAAAAAGATTTACTTTATTGTGTAAAAATATCTTTTGCTAAAGTGTAACCAGTGGTTATGTTTCTAACATAAGAAGGAAGGAAGTGTTGCAATGTGCAGGCTTTTTCTTTCTGGTAAGTCAGTAGAACCTCTCTTGCCCCTACCAAGAAATTCCCATGTAAAGGAGGTTGAGTGCCACTGATGTGAGGTTTCTGTTTCACACAAATTCCTCTGATACTGTGGAAGCTGTTGAGAGCTTGCTCCCTCCTTATTGATGTTATTGTGCTGTGGAGAGCATTAGAGAAAACTTCCTGACCTCTGCACAGACCCTCAGGGATCCATTTTGGTTTAGGAAATTAATTGCCTTTTTTTCTCTGAGGGGACTTCCTTGCCAGTACAGTTTCTTGAAGTATATCTGCACTGGAGTCCTGCTGTGACTATTGCTCCTTCAGAAGGGCTTAGCTTGCCTTAAAAAAGCAGCTTGGTTGGTGTTTTTTGCTAGTACAGAAAGCAAACAGCCTGAGCCTGGGCAGCTGGGTGTTGCACCCTGTGCTGTGTTCTTTTATTCAGAGATACTCTGCTAGCAGAGCTGAGCTGGCTTGGAGTAACTGGTTTAAGGATGTCTGTAGCACCAGCACTGCAGTGTAGGTGTGTCTCAAGGAGTAGCCTATCACGTGTAGGCAGTGATAAATTTGGAGAAAGAGCTGCTGCTGGGTAAAGGTTAAAAGGATGTAATAGTTTACTAGATCATAGAATGGTTTGGATTGGAATGGGCCTTAAAGATCACCTTGTGCCAAGCACCTGCCATGGGCAGGGACACCAGGGCACCAACCAGCCTGGCCTTGAACACTTCCAGAGATGGGGCATCCACAGCTTCTCTGGGCAGCCTGTGCCAGGGCCTGGCTACACTCACAGTAAAATGGTGCTGGGCAGTCACAATTAGGTCACCTTCTCTTTTCCAGACTGAATAAACCCAATTCTTCCAGTGACCTCCTCTCGACTCATTCCAACATCCTCTCTGTGCCAGAACTGGATGGGGTGGGCTCTCAGCAGAGCAGAGGGGCAGAATCCCCTCCATCCCTCTCCTGCTGCCCACGGGGCTCTGGATGAGCCCAGGACACGTTTGGCTCTCTGGGCTGTGAGTGCCATGGCTGGGGCATGTCCAGCCTCTGCTCCACCAGCACCCCCAAGTCCTTCTGGGCAGGGCTGCTCCATCTGCTCATCCCCAGCCTGGATTGATACTGGGGGTTGAATGTTTGTTAAGTAAAAGCTCTCCTTAACCTCAAGCCACATAATTGAAGAGCAGGTGGACTGGTGGTTACTATTAGTCCTTAGAAACTCTTGCCATTTTAGGGTCAGATAGAGAGATAGCTGAGATCTGTAGGTGGTGTGGGGTGGTGTTGTGTGGGGCAAAAGAAGGACAAAATTAGGGCCTGACAAGAGTGAAAGTATTAAAACATCATATTTTGTTGCTTCTGAATCTAACTTTCATTTAAATGAGTTTATTAACTTATTTTTTGCAAACCCTTGTTTTCATATTTTTGTGGACAAGGAAAATGTAGTATTTCCCAGATGCTTTTGTATGTGTTTAGCTCCCCAAAAAGCTCAGAAGAGTGCTCACATTTTCAAATTATTTTCTTTCAAATCACAGTTGAAATTTCACCTCTTCCTTTGGATTTTTATGTAAAATAATTACTAACCTTCAGGAGCCTAATTCCTTGGTATATTATATGATTTTATTAGTTTTAAATCTTCAAGCTCTTCCCCGAGTAACAAAAATGCTGAGGTCATTTTATTTTAACAAGGTAGCATTTCCTTTTGTAGGTGCTGAACATTACTACTGTGAGGAAGTCCTGTAAGTTCCTAAAATAGCTCAAATTTGGCTGTTATTAGAGAGATTATAAGAAAAATGTTGTGGACAGAAGATTGGTGGCATTTTCAAGTGTTTGTGATGAATGAGTTGAGTCAGCTCAAATCCTGTTGGACTGCACATCACTAATGCCACCATCCTTTGTATACCTTCAACAAAAAGATGATTCTGCTAGGAGGGGTTTCCTTGCTCCTACGTTTAGGTAAAACTTTGTGCTCAGCTGTTGCCTCTTGTGGGGCCATTTTTTGTTAGCTCTGCTGTTTTAGGCCAGCTAACCTTGGGCCAGATTTAGTTTTTTATGTTTCACTTTTTTTTTTTTTCCCCTATGAAAGGAGAAAAATAAATATCCTCAAATCCAGGCCTCTGTTAAGGTTGGAAAGAACAGGTTTGCTAAAGGTGGTGATATTCAAGTGATAACAGTGAGGGTTAGAAGAGGTAAGGATATGGGCTACTACTACTCCAAAAATCTCTTCCTTTTATCCTGAATTTTTACAAAAGTTAAAGGTTAAAATTAGGTCTGTGGGCCTCTTGCAGATATGCAGATAATCAAGGGCTCAGGATCTGGTCCAGAACACCATGACTGAGTTTTCTAACTCAAGAAATATTTTCCTTCTGCAAAGCTCTGAGTTCATGCAACTGACTTGTGAATGCTGAAATAGTAATGTAAGCAGACAACCCACTTTTTGGCCACGTTTTTTGAGAACAGTTGTTCTGTTAAATGAAGTTTATTAAAAGTGAGTGGTTTGCCAGGAGTTGTCTTCTTATGGCAAGCAAGAGCCATAAGCACAGAAAGCCAGCAGCACATCTGTAACTCCTTTGACCCTCACCAGTTACTAAACCAGTGTCACTTCTTCAGGCTATCTTATCCTTTCAACTTGATTTAAGCCTGTAATGTCACTGACATATGTCTACATATCATGTTATTTGAAAGAAAGCTATTTCAGGAGAAAGGATGTTTTGCTGTGGTTAAGAGATGGCGTTCATGTTTCAGAGGATGGTTTGTTCATCTCTAGTCTTGTGGCCTTAACTCCTGTACTGGACTAGAACCTTAATGATATGCTTGGCTTTGTCCTCAGATACAGGAACTCTGCTGAAGCTAGAAATTCTTACTATGAACACCCCCAAAGCTTTGAATTTCTTTTAAATTTTATTTTCATTTTGTTTATTCAGAAAGCAATAAAAAGCACTTGCATCACAAACCAAACTTCAATATGTCTACTGGGGGCAAAAAATCCCCAAGTACCAGAAAGAAAGAAGGAGAGAAAAAGGTATCTGTGTATTGCTTCTGGTTTTGGCCTCCCTTGTGAAGAACAGAAGCTGCAGATGGAGATGTTTGTTTCTGCCTGCTGGAGGAGAGGCTGCTGCAGGATGGAGCATCTCTCTCAGACTGCTTGGGGATGGAGCCAACCCATCCTGTCCTTGTGGCAGGAATGGATGGAGAGGCTCCAGGCAGGAAGGAAGCTGTGCACCTGCCAGTGTAGGCTGATAATGGAGACAAAAAGCTGCCTTTGTGTAGGGGTGTGAGGAGAGTCAGTCAGACTGGGCTCAACTTCTTCCTTTCCTTTCCAGCCTGAAAACTCTTTAGGCATCTGTAGGGAAGAGGGTGAGCCCTGAGGAAAGTGTAACTGGGGCAAGCAATAGTAGATCTGGGAAAGGAGCCTTCCAGCATGGACAGTGGCCCCTCCTTAGTGGCTCAGTGCCCCTTCTGCCCTGCTTTCCTTCCCCTCATCCTGTGTCCCTTTATCAGGCTGTAGGAACCTCAGGGTGGGAGAGCTCAGAAGGGGTACATTTTTCTGCCACTGCAAATTTGGTAGAAGGCAGATGAAATAGAATGGTATAAATATGAGAGCTGACTGAGTTTTTCTGAAGGCTGCCATATGAAATGGCTGGCTAGCATACCTGCTTATTCCAGACCATACTTTTTCTCTGTCCTAATTAATCCAAAATGAATTCAGAAAAAACCTCCCGATTTATATGATTCAATGGCAGAGATGAATTTGCAGCTGCTTTAAGATGGTGGGATACAGCATGCAGAAGGGCTGCATATAAATAGTGCTGCACCCAGACAATGCTTCACAAAAGCAAGTGCTCCAAAATACCAATGCACGATTCCAATTTTTCGCTAGGCAGCTGGCTCCAATCAGAGTGGCAATTTGTTACCTATTAGAAAAGTCATCTTGCTGCTGGCTGTCCTATAAAGAGAGCTTGTTTGGTTCTCCTTCAGAAATAGCAGTTATTGCTGGCCTCTTTTATTGATAATGCAATATATGGTGGTAATGGCTGTGTAGTGGTTGAAAAACAGCTCCTTGGGACATTTTTGATCCCTTGTCCTAATTGTGGCTGTAAGGAAAAAAGAAAACTGATGTCAACTGGGAATTGGTGAGAGGAAATGAAGTAACATCCATTTTAGGCCAGGTCTGAATTTGTGGTGCTAAGTGTACACAAAATGCTATCAAGATGAAAGCGATGAAGAAATTCCTGCTTGGATCTTTTCAAAATAGTTAAACAGGAAATCTTTACTTGGGAGGAATGACTAATGGGTCACCTGAGAACAGAAAAGTGTCCTTTGAGAGTGTAATCTCTTATTCCTTAGCACTTCCTGGAGTTGACTTGCTAAGACTGATTTCTTTTTCTGAGCAATGCCTGAATAGAAACTGATTGAATTGATATTCTTCCTTACTGTGATAATTATTTCTTTTTCCCATGGATGCTACATCTGGTTCTTTTTGAGGAATATCTCAGCTTCCTTTAGTCCAGCTCTTAGGAATGCCTGAAGTGATTCATGTAGGCATGGTTAACATAAATGTGTATGAGCTCACAGGAGTGAGGAAATGGCTCTTCATGAGTAGGTGCATGAAAATTTTCAAAGCCCAAAAGGAGTGACCTAAATAATTGGTGTAGAGTTGGCTTTGCATTCCTAGATTACTGTGGCATTGAAAGCACAGCAGGATTTTTCCTCAGAGAGCAGGCAACATGATTATAGGCTACTTCCCAAGCTAGCTAGCTGTTTTTGGGAAGGGATCCTCTTTCTGAATGTGTGCAATAAGCAAGACCTTAGACTGATGAAAAATCTGAAGTATGTTTGTGGTGAGGGCTTGTTCTTAGACTTCATTTACAGATTTCCTTCCTCAGACCAGTTATAAGAGCAAGCTCTAGGCAGTGCTTGCCTCTTTGCCAAAACTGAGATCTTATCTGTGCCTTTCCAGTCATGAGAAGTGTGTGACTGTCAGGGCACCTGAATTTCTACCTGATTCCCTTTGTTAGAGCATGCTGAACTTCCCTGTGCTGGGTCAAACACTGTGGACCTCATGGAGTCTTACAATCTCTAGAGAGCAAGAGCTGACAAAAAAGTCCTTGTCCATGGTTTTGTGTGTGTTTTTGGTGTGTGTGGGTTTGGGGTTTTTTAAATGAAGTCTTTCATGTGTAGCTCTTCTGATAATTGGTGGATTATTCTCTCTGTGAAGGGATGCCTTCTCACTTTTGGTTTGATGAGGACTGTTTGATGAGAACTGCAGCAGAGCACAGTTGGATCCCACTAAGGTTGTCCTTTCTCAGCCCACCACTGAATTGTGAGGTGTGAAAGACAGCAGAGCCTTGCTCTGAGACATCCACCACAAATCCCAAGCATCATTCTGTCTGGTGGCACAACTGATTCAGCTGTGTTGATACCAAAAATGCCCAGAGTAAAATGAGACTTTGTGTCAGAGCATGTGCTCCAATTCCTTAATTGGTTTGCAGAATATTCTCTCCTTTTCATTAAAATGCAGGGAGAATTAAAGTTAAATTTGTTTATAAAGTATGCTTCTCTAAACACATTTACTTCTGTGGCAGAAATGTTTTTGCCTGTTTCCCAATGACAGAAAGAGAAGCTACTTTGGATGAAGCATGAAAGACCACAGACTGTCTGCAGTTTATTCCTCACTGCTTAAAGATGCTTTTTATTATTCATTTATATCCTTCTAGTCCTTTGAGTCATGATCTGAGCTTTGGTGTCTATGAATTTGTCTAATTCCTTTCCAAACTCTCTGATAGTGTCTTCCTCTACAACTTCATAAAGCAACATACCCCAGAACTTTAGGATCCACCGTGGGAAGAAATACTTTCTTTATCTTTAAAAAATGAGTCCCCTTTTAATTTTACCAAGCACTTCCAGCTGAGGTGTTGCAAGGAGATGGGGAAATGTAGTTCTACAAATTTCTTGCATGATTTGGTAAATCCTTCTCTCTCCTTTGGGTCTTTACTCCAGCCTTTTCACTCTCTTCTCCTAAGGAAGCTGCTCCAATCCTTTGAACATTATAATTACCTCCTCTTTACTTTTCCCAGCTCAGCTACATCCTTCTGAACTGACTTTGACCAGCACAGAAATCTCTATAAAATTTGTGGAGAAATGGATCCCTTTGTCTCATTCTTCACAGTGTTTCTGATAATGCTCAAAGTCTGTCTTGGTTTTGGCCCCTTCTGCACATTGGGCTGGGATATCTGGAGAGAAGTAATTTGGCAAGGGTGACTTTTAGATCTCCCTCCTGAGCTTTGACTCCCATTTCTGAGGTGAACATGTGTAAGTATAGCTTGGACTATTTTCCCTTAACATGTTCCTGTATGGTGAATGAACAGGTTTCCAACTTTTCTGCCCACTTGCTTGTGTTGGCCTCTTAAAGTTTAACACCTTTGTTTGTCCTCTGCATCCCTTCTTGGCTTCCTCTGATGTATTTTAAAATATTTTACTCTGTTTGAAAGCTTTTTATGAGGCAGTCCTCTAAATTTCTTCAGTTCTCTTAATTTCCATTATAGGTTGGTCCTCCCATCTTGTACAGGCATTGATATTTACCTTAATCCAGAAAGCTTTGAATTCTTTAAATGCCAATGTTTTCTGTAAGATGGCACCTGTAACATTATTTCCTACTGAGGCTTCCTTCAGTTTTATCCTATATGTAGGCTTTATTTATATTTTATTTATTCCAACTGCAAAAATCCTTTTAAGCATGCTCTGCAGTTATGTAATAGAGGTTGACTTTTCATGCTGCTTTATGTTTTTAGTTAATATGCATTCTTCATCAGTTATTTTCAAATTCATCTACAGATTAACTTGTTTTCTGTTGCTCGGTTTGAATTGGCATCATGGTCTTTCTGTATTTGAGTGCTATTAGTTACACTATCATGTTTTTCTCAAGAGCTGTCCTCAAAAACTAGGCTAGAAATCTTGTCCAGTGAGTTTCA
The DNA here is from genome assembly GCA_013400435.1 of Pycnonotus jocosus. Lineage (NCBI taxonomy): Eukaryota > Metazoa > Chordata > Aves > Passeriformes > Pycnonotidae > Pycnonotus > Pycnonotus jocosus. The sequence continues at coordinate 68,235 of VWYP01024213.1, forward strand.
GGACCTTACTGTCTTGATTATTTAAATTATGGGATTAGTTCTAGCCTTGGCCCTCTGTGGATCCAAACCAGAAATTCTGCTTTTTACTTTTACATTTATTAACTGGTCACTTTTATGTATTTTATTATTCATGCATGACATGGTGGTAGATTTATCTAGTCATTGTAAGAAAAAAAGGTGTGTTTGAATAGTGGGGTTTTTTTTTGTTCAAAGGTCAGATTATTTACAGTTGATAAGTAATAAGGTTTATGCTTATTCTGTCTATCACTGAGTCCATGTATTTCAATTATGGCAAAAGTTGTCTTCTTCCTCATACAGGATCCTAGACCTACTGAAATTAATGAGAATTTTGTAACCAGGGGGATGAAATTTAGGCTGTTGCCTTCTTATGACTTCAGAATAATGCAGCCACATTTCTCAGTTCACAGTCCTATCTCAGACAATCATGCTTATCCTGTTTAGGGATTCTGGCCTTGCTCTCTGGTAATAATTTCAACTGTATGTTCCTCTGTTTATTGTAAATATATTATTATAGTTGAGTGTATATTTCTGATGCCATGAATATCTACAGAATAAATGCCAACTTCCATTTAATCTAAACTTTATAATTTTCCTATTTACATAGTTTTTCTTACCTTATGCTCTCTGCCCTTTTCCCAAATGCTAGCTAAAATACCTATCCCTGAATTGGGATGAGATTGCTTATTGGAAAATGTTGCAGAAAATTGTCATTGCTCTTAGGACATTTTCCTTGTTGACAGTAGATTTTTCTGTCATCACACAGCTCTCATTTTGCCATGTCCCAGCAACTTCTGTTTTTCTACTGAGCCTTCTGAATACACAGGCAGAAAATGCAACATTGAAATAGCAGTGAATAAAATTACAAGGTTTAGCAAACAATCCACCAGAGAGGCTTTGGGTTATATATTTACCTTAGCTCTACCTTCATTACTTCTGCGCTTCCCTGCAACAGTAATAAAATGTGTTCACTGGGCTTTTTGTATGCAGTGAGAATTTTAATCTACTCTAGGAGGAAGAGCTAGTTCATAACTCAATAGAACTGACTGGCCTCATAAGTTATTTAGTTCAGCTCCTTGTGATAAAATCTAGACACAACACCATTTATTATGTTTTCTTCTGCCCTCTCAGCCCTGTACATTGACTCAGAGCTAAGCAACTGAAGTGGCAAATGGATTTGTTTACAATGCAAATCTGAGCTTGATCAGAAATAATGCAAAAGGCATAACCAATTACATGTTTCATAGCATAGGATGGCCTGAAATGAAAAAGATTGAACTGATCTGTGCTCAAGGATGCTGCACAGTTACCGAGTCACGACTGCCTTGTGGTTCTCAGTGGCTGCAAAGGATCTGATGCTGCTCTCTTCAGGACTGCTCAGGCACACTCTGAGAAAACAGGCTTGTTGCACATTTGCCTTCACTTCTTTGCTGTTAGTACAGTGGGTAACACAGAGAAGAATTTTCCATATTTAATTTTTGAGGAGAACAAAAAAACCTATTTTGTGTCTGAGATAAATAGTCTCTGTGTGTGTATGTGTAAATTGGGAATTCTGTTTGGTTGGAGAAAAATGGAAGGGAAATAGGGATGTAAAAAAAGAAGACAAAAATAGTCTAAGTAAATATATTATTATATAATATCAAGGTATATTATATATCAAAGAATATAGTTTTCCTTGCAAAGCCTTTGTACAAAATATGAGGGAAGCCATTTTACAAAAGTGAAACTCTCAACAAAGCAATTAATTAGTCCATGTTTTTCCTTGTTGGAGGCTAAGTTTCAGGAACATACAGTGAAGGCTCAGCACATGGCAGGGAGGATGTTATAGTTTCCCTGCAACACAGCCTTGGAAGCCTTCAGGTAAAAAGTTGACTCTCATGTAAAACTGTTTTCTTCCTTGTCTTTGCAATTGAGTTTTCCCCCACCCTACCAAGACGTGTCTGTGCTCTGTGGGCATTCAATACCAAATCTAGATGGTCTGACTTTAGGTTTCTGTTTTCATACAATTACAAGGTATTTAGATTCTTTTTCCTTCTTGTTGTGTACTTCTCATTGTGGGGAATAAATATTTAGAGGCAAAGGACAGTAATTCAACAACCCTTTTTTAAAGCAGAATTGTTTTCATGAATACAAAATCACAATAACTTTATGCTGATCACATATCAAATCTGGTTTTAGCACTCAGCACACAGCAGTGGCAAGCAAGGTCCATTTAATCAGAAAGCAGCTGTTTAATGTGGCCATCACATTTTTGAAAGCTTGCTGCAGTGATTTGGGGCTGTGCTTGCTTGTTGGCTTTTCTGAAACAGTTTTTGCAATTCTTAGGGATGCAGCTTGTTGAACACTACACCTTTTGAAAGAGCAAGCAAAAGCATGTAATATTCTTTCATTTGGAGTTGGGGAGAAGATCTGAACAGATACATAGATGTGTATGTTTGGTATGTGAAAGTGTCTCAATATTGAGAAGAAATTAAGCTATTTGCTCCTTTATCACCCTTGCTGCTTGTCTTACCTCTTAAAACAATTTTGGAAAACAAGGAAATATCAGATGTGATGGATTCCATATTAAAAAAAAAATAATAATGCAGCCTAGAGGAACTCTACGAATGTTGATTACTACAATTTTGTGTTAAAGTGTGAATCAATTTAAAACCGTTGTCTCCCTTTGTAGTAGAATGACTTCTATTTTGGTAGTAGCTCTGGATCTCCTATGCAAATGATGGTACTGGAGCATATGTTAGACATTTCTTTTTAAATCATCTTCAAAATAAAGTGGGATCAAAGTGTCAAGAGTGTAGATCAAAATCATCAAATGCTCACATATATAAATATATATCTATTTATATGTGTGTTTTAATCAAGAGTTCAGAGGAAGATTATAAACACTATCTTCTTGATTTCATTAATGATTGATTTCATTAATGGCAAAGCAAACCTTCTAAACCAGTGTTCAAGTTTCATCATGATGAGAACAGTTGAGAGTAAGAAAGAAAGATGTTTCCAATTTTGTTAGAATAATAACCTCCATCTCCCTAAACCACTGAAAACATTAAAATAACTCCCGTGGGAGAAGCTTTTACCCTAAATATGGAATCACGACCAAATCTGTTGATTGGAAGAATAGTTTTGGCAAATGAAGTAAGTTTTCTGTGCTGATACTATTCTTTTCTCTATAAACTGTAATGTTGAAGATAAAATAGATTGCACAGAAGGGCTCTGTTTCTATGGTTGCAGTAGTTTTCTGAAGTGTACATTTATAAAATAAGACTCTTCAAATATTCTTGTAGTAGGAAGTGAGGGAGTATGAGAAGTTGTAAATATCAAATTCTACTGGTGGTTTGCTTCTTTGCTTGATTATGTTCAAGTGTTTGGAGACTTCACCTCCTTCTGTGGTGAATGCATGAATCAGACACATCAGAAAGCTTTCACCATTTCAGTATTTTAATGGTACATTCCTCTGCTTTGCTCTCTGTACTTGAAAAAACATTCATAATTTTCCAGCTGTCTGTGTTTCCCTCTAAGTTTGTGCACCAAATTAATCACAGACAGCTTTCAGCAGATTCACAAAAGTTCTGCTTTGCTGTAAAAATCACCCATTTTCTTGAATGCTTTTGTTCTAACTAAAAGGATAAAATTAAAACCAGTGTTTATTCAAGTAAAAAAATCATAAATTAGAAAACTAATGTCCTCATCAATTTTGCTTTCCTATTTTTATGAAATGTTATTATTGGAATAAAATCCCTTAATAATATTGATAGATTCATTACAAAAAATGGTTAATAATAGCCTGCATTTATATTACTTATTTTTCTACTAATGATTTTCAAGATATTAACTGTAGCTATTTTTGTGGCTGTTCTAAGCTGACATTTGTTCATATTTATTTCATTAGTTGCCATGTTTAATGTACCAGCATATCAAATCCACTCTAAATTTCAACATAGTTTCAGTGGGAATAGTTTTCATTATGTTCTTCATTTGCAGGGAAGAATTATTTTCTGTTTATTTTTCTATAAAATGACCAGGGATTTGGGTCATTTTGACCAGCTAGAAACTCTGATACGATGAGAGTTTCAAAAAAGGTTTTCAAACTTTGCTGAAATGAAGTTTCTCTGTATAAATCTGTATAAAACATTCTTAGGAGGTAGAATGATCATTAAATAAGCCATTAAATGTTGATGTGCAGTTGTTGGTGCAGAAATAATTAAAAGCAGTTGTTAATTAAAGCTTAAGGAAGTCAGCTTTGCCAGATTTGGCATGATTTGGGTGAGTAAAACTTTCCATGCACGTAATAAAAAGAGGTGAGACCTAGCTCTAAAATTTGTAAGTAGGTAATATGAGATAAAAGACAGAAAGGAATTACAGGCTGTGTAGTGATCCAGGAAATTTTTTCTCTTGAGGAGGTACATAAACATCCTATACAGCAGAAAAACTTTTAGTTCTTCATTTCTAACCTTGGTCACAACTCGCCACTCATGATGCAGCTTTTTGCATGGTCATGCCCAAAATCAAGTCACTGACATCGTGTGTTTAAGGAAATAATATTTCCCTTCTCAATGCTCTAAATAAATTTGTTGATAACTCCCCTGTCCCCAGCTCCTCTCTTGTGCCAGCATTGGTACCAATTTCATCCTTTGCTGAGCTTTTCTATTGTGCTCCTCAGGTGTTTTTGGCTGTGAAGGAATCTAGTGTTACAACTCTTGTTAATTAAAGGAAGGAGGAGGCTGAAGGGTGTAGGAACAGGGCTTCTTCCCCATACTCACTCAGCTGGCTTACTCTTCTCCTAGTGAAATGATGGCCCAGGAGTTAAGATGATGTTAAATGTCAAAGAAGAAAAGGAAGACAGCTGCAGGCAAAATATCCAACAGTCTAAGTGGTGCATGAGGGATCAGATATGTGCAGACAAGGGAGTGCAGGATGACTGGGACAATGCTGCTTGCTCTCAGCACACCAGCAGTCTCACACTTGCCAGCAGTGAGTTTTGAGAAGAGTGGGACACATTTTGTTATTTTCAGAAAACAACTTTTGTTACATTAATGAATTGCAAGGAAGAAGTTATAGAAGTAACAGATTAATTTTATCTATATAGCTATTAGAAATCAAATTATTTATTATTCTAAGTGATGAGTTTGGGATACTTTTTTCTTCTCTGCATGGTAGGCTATGCATACATGTTATTTTTTGGGTCACTGACATAAAATTATGAACAGAGACACTCCAACCTGGATCTTGAAATTATAAAGCAAACAAATAAAGGCATCAAACACCTCCCCATTTGCCCCCTCCAAAAAAGAAAAGAAACACAACCAAAGTGAAGTCATCCCAGTGTTAATCCTGGACCTATCCTTGTCACTATATCTGACACTAGCTATTCAAATCTGTGAAAGTCTCTTAGTCATTGCTCATTCAAAGAGCTCTTCAGACATTTCCAGCACTTAGGGTCTGATACTCAGCTAGAATAAATGAGTCTGTTGTCACTGGAGGTCACTGCTCATGTTACAGAAGAGCTTTTTTGGAAGGAGGTTGTTGGGACAAAAACCAAGATCTGTTGCTCCTTGCAGCATTACTCACTGACAGCAGGCCATAAACTCTCCCTGAGTTTCCAAACTCTAAAGACAGAGCAAAAATCTAAACTAGGGATTTATTTAGTATTTCAGAACTGTTGTTTTATATTTCATTCTGTGGTTTTAATGAATTTTTTGTGTTTATTTCATTCTCTCTTACACTCTTCTGTCATATTGGGCTGTGCCACTCACTGTTTGTTCTTGAGCAGCCTAAGCAGCACTCCAGTGATGTAATGTGCCACTGCTTGTGATTCATCCCTAAGTTGATAAATTTAATGTATTCAGGAAGAAATGCTTGTGGAGAAATTGTTGCTGGAAATCTGACAACAGCCCTTTATGGAAACATGGCTGTTTTATTCTGTTCAGGGTGTGAGGAGGTGGCGCTCAGTATTCGGATCAAATGTTGCCTGTGGAGCTCACACAAATGGCAGCAAGATGGGCTTTGATGGCTTTTGCTTTCTGCTATAAGTTAAGTGTTCACTAAAGGAAGGTATTATTTACTGGACACTCTCAGATCGGGCTGATGGCTCTTCACTTCCTGTCAGAACAATATGAAGAAAATATCTCAGTGTAGCAGGCAACTTTTATGAACTTTGGTTTAGTTCTGATGGGTGGAGGCTGTGTCTTGCTCCTTGATCATATTTGTAGAGCAACATCAGTCAGTGACTCTTGGATGTTTCCTTGATATGTGTGGACTCTGCCTTTAACACATGAAGTTTTTTTGACAGAGTGTTACAATAACAAGTTTTCTGGGTTCAGAATAGATCTCCTCTGTCAGCTGGGAAGCTCAATAATGCACCAGTAAGCTGGGGTTCTCTTTAAGACACCACTGTCTGAAAGAAAACTAATCATAAAGGAAAGGGTGTCCCTTCACAGCCAGATATAGAAGACCAGCAAGATAACTTTGGGTAGAAAAAAACCATGGGTTGGGTAGAAGTCCATCATCTTTGTAATGAACCGTGCTTTGCCTGAGCATTATTACTGTGTGCTTCTTTTCTTTACAAGAGCAGTAATGTCCAGAAGCTGAGGGCTCTGAAGTAGATCTTGTCATGTAATATTTGTTGCTTCTGCATTTTGCTGTCTGTGTGTAGGTTTGGATATCTAAAATATTTGGCTGTATTCTCCTGTGGTATGAATTCCTTTCTATGTTTTAACACCTGCTGAGTGTGTATATCCAGGGATATTCAGTTGTTGCTCCTGCAGTTGTTGTACTATCATTTGCCCAGACAAGGAGCATGCAGGAATGTGCTTGTTTATAATTGCACTAAAACCAGAAAACTCTCAGAGTCTGCTTCATGCAGGTTCATTGAAACACTGGGCTCAGCATGGTTTGTGTTTCAATAGCTTCCAAAAGATGGTCCACAAGCTGCTGTTTTCTCCCAACACTTTTTTGTTGTTGTTGTTTGCTGGTAGTCCTTTGGCATCTAAAATTCCCTTGCTATGACAATTTTCTTTTTCAATGTATCAGTTGTGTCTAGCTGAGTTCTTTTTTCTCTCTGCTCTCACCTCCCAATAGAAAAAAATTAAAAACAGTGTTTGAAGTGTGAGTATTGACTGCATGTGTGAAGGAATTTACTTTCCAAAAATGTTTTTTCCTTTTTAGGGAAGGAAGAATTGGCATGCAGTGCTTTTAGCTGTTTGTGCTTTTATGTGTAGTAAAAACCAAGAGAAATTTAACTAAATAGGATATGTGTGTTTTTAACAGGATGGAAGGCAGTCAGAAATTTGGGTTTTGTCTGTTTTTTCTATTCTAAGTAGTGAGCACCCCAAAGGATGTAAGAAGGCTTTTAAGCTGACAGCTGTGTTTTCTTAGGAGATAAACTTGAATAGCTAACTCGCTAAACATAGAAATCTTGAAGTGATGTGAAAAAGAGACACATGGAGAAAGCATCTTAAATGTAAAACGTTCATATAGAAGGATGTAAAGTTGATCCTGATAACCTGGAAGTGCAGAAGCCACCCTCATAATCCTGGTTTTCAGTTTGCCCCTCTGGGTGACTGGGCAAGAGTGATGGAGAAGGGCTCCAAAGGGAATGCAGAGAACCCGCTCACCATTAGCTTTGATGTGCATCCCTCCTCCCCCTGCTGCCACTCTACAGCTCTAACCTGGCAGGGAAAGTTCTCTCTCATTGGGAGATACAGTCAGAAGGGGGAAACTAGAATCTCTGGTTTTAGTAATTTGGCTTTATTTTGCATTTCCTTATTTTTCTACTGAGTGTTTGAACTTGGTCTCGCAGTAAATGCTTGCAGATAACCATCTTTTTTTTAAAGATAGCTGAGGATACACTCATGAGGGTGCCATTTTTACAGCACTTAATGTTGGAGAACTTTATAAGTTTCAGAATGCAGCAGAAACAAGAGATTCTCAGAAGAGGAGCACCACAGTCATTGATGCTGTGGCTGAACTTGAAAGTTGCAGGAATTGCTCTTTCCATTATGGTTTCCAGGACAGTAAAATCTAATTGTTTTAAAGAACAGATTTTGTAATACACAGAAGGTCAGAAGGCCAAATACTTAGAGGAAAGATAAGTTTTTATTATTATTATTATTAATTTAGGATTTGTTTGAAAATTGCATAGCTTTGCCTTTTATTCACATTTTCAAACATACCGTATTTGAACTTTGCTCTGTTTCTCTTCTGACTCATATTTATTTTTCTGTGCTACCATTCATACTTTAAAATCCTTATGTGAACTCTGCACTCTAGTCCTGTTCTTTGCTTCAAACCCTACCTCAGAAGGTATCAGAGTTGTATGTGATTTAACCTGATTTAAAATAAATGTGTTTAAAAATAGAAAACCAGCAGTCTGTGAAAAACTTTGTGATCATGTTGTCTTCATACTCAATCTGTTCCATTTAGCATTTCCTATTTATATGAGCTGTATCTGTATTATGCTAGATATGGGAAATTTGCTATTATTGGTAAGTGCCTAAATTTATACTGACCTGAAAAATAGAGGTTTTCAGGATTTGCCTGGAATGTTCTTGACTGAGTGTCAGAACTTATTTCTAGCCTTTCATGGTGATCTCCTACAGAAATTTGGTCCTTTTTTAATGAATAATTTGGATATTAAATATTCCAGAAAGTTTACAGGTTATAAACATAGGATTAGGTTTGTTTGGTGTGGGCTTTTATTATTATTATTATTATTTTTTTTAATGGAGCATTTTTAGATTTTCTCAGAGAGCAGAATAGGACAGAAAGGCAAATGTCTCAGAATGTTCAAGCTAGAGTTTTTCCCATGAGGAGTGCAGGAAGCAATGAACTCTTTAGTACAAGAGAATCTAGTTCTTGAGAAAAAAAAAAAAAAGGGCAAGACTTTCATGTTTTCAGTGGTACAGGATTAAATCATCCAAAATGAATGGATGAGAGAAAACCTTTAGCTTCACTAGCTTGTCTTCTTTTGGAAAGAATCAGTTGAGCCCATGGTGCTTAGGCATTACCCATCATGTTCAATTTAAATAACTTTGCAGTCTTTTGGCTCTGTTAGTTAATTACACATCCCTGTTAAAATACTCATAGCCAAGTCATTTCAAGGAATGAAATTTTGCATGCTCCTTCACTGCTTATAAAGTTACTTTATATTCTTTTTTATTGTAGGTATGGGAACACTTGCCAATTAGACTAATATAAAATGTGCTGAAAACAATGAGCATTATTTTTACCACTATGCACAAAACCCCTCTTTAGCTGAATATAGTAGTGTAAATTGTAGATAATGTTGGAGTTAATTATCATCCTATATTTTATGGTAGCTGTGAGATCCAGTATTTACATCCAAAATAAAGGCAGCTAGGTAGAAATGCAGATGTTCTGTGTGAAGAAAGTTTGGCTGATTATTGCTAAACAAAGGGATATGTTTGTGTGGCTGAACTCTCTCATCCAGGAAGCAGAGACAATCCTTGAAAATGGGGAAGGAATGTTTCATTTAACCTGAGCACATGCAAGCAGCGTTCTTCCAAGACAAATCTTTGGAATGGGATGAATGAAAGGGTTCTGATGCTGTGAGAGGTAATTGTTTCAGTTCACTTCCACTGCATACAAAGAAGAACTTGATACATTCTTGTAAACAAGTGTTTTGTACCAGAATTCTGATTCAAACCTCTGCTTCTGACTGATAACCAGTCACAAGATCCTGAATTTTGGATTTGAGTATGTAGGAGTTACCACTGTGAATAGATGGACTTTTAGAAGCTAATTTTTTTTGTTTTTCTCAATGTTTTACTCTTGTAATTACTATGAGATTTTGTAAGGATCTGTCCTGTCATACTGATGCAACTCTTGCATCTCCTGAGACCGTCAGTGTGACAGAACTCACTGACAGCCTAGAAAGATGCCTGGCTGGTTCTTTTAAAACCCTTCAGTTGTCTGGATCTGATTTTTAAAATGTCAGACTTCAAAAGCTGCTAGCTAACATATTCCTGACTCAATACAGGAAAGTGTTTCATCAATCCTGAGGCATACACCCTTGTCTCTTGAGGTATACAGCAGAAATATTTATTGGGCACTCCTGTCTTTTCTGAATTGCAATTAATCATAATATTTCTACCACATTTTAACAGGCCACTGTTGTCACTTGGTTTCTTTTGCTACTGAACACTTAGAAACATTAAATTTGATCAAATTTTTGATTGGAAATAGCCCATAATTATTCTGAAACCTACCTTTCAATTGCAGTGCTTTTTCTCCACCACAAAGCACAGCATGGAAAAGAAGTGGGCTTTTCAAAAGTTAGAAGTAGTATTTTGAAAGAGCGGATTTGGCAGATAAAACTGAGACATCTGGAAACATAAGAGGGTAAACGTGTGTTGTTCATATTTGCTGTGCATCCTGTTTCTTGGCATGGCTTGAAATGCAGTGCAAATCAAAGCTGTTGGTGATTTTGTGGAAATAAATGGGAAGAAAACACTTTCTTTTCAGGATATGTATTTGTGGGCAATCACTTGTGTCATTTTGGCACTGAACTTATTCACACCCCAGCGTTTTTAATTCCTTGGGCAGAAGATTGGTGCTGGTTACAGTTCCTCTCGCCGAGGCCACAAATGAGCACATTATGCTGTCTGCCTTTTACATCTTCCCACCTCCAGTTCTGGGATGCAGTGTTTGGCAGGATGATTCTTTATGTGTCACTCTAATGTATTCCTCTCCTCCTTTCCACTGACAGGCGTAGCATTATTTCATTAAAAACTTGTCATAAGGGCTATCAGCGCTCCCAAACACTCGAGCTGTAAGATGCATGATTTCTGTGTTGGCAGATGTGTTATGTGTTACAGATTTGCTCTGGTTGTATCACGCAGCTGAGAAGGTGCAGGAGTGCAAAATTAGACCTTTGTCTCAAAATTAGATTTGTTAGGTGTTCAGTGTTCTCAAGTCAGGGCTTGGATTTGTACACGAGTTGTTTGCAATCATGATGCTTCCTACCCTGCTGAAGGACAGATTCATAATGTCATGTATTTTTGTGATTTTTAGTAAATTGTGGTTGATACCACTTGGGTGCCAGAGTGAACATAAGATGATGAATTAAATCAGTTTACAGTTTTTTTCCCCTTTATGACTAAGGTGTTGCGGCTTATTCAGTAAACCCATGACTGTGAATTTTGTCCTGTTTTTCATTTACAACTCTTGTTCTTATGCCTTGGTGAATGTTTTCTGCTCTGCAGTGTCTTAAAGCAAACAAGAGCAGTAAATTCTTTTGTATTACCTTTGGTCATACAGTTACACCTCTTTCTCTAAACTTTGCATGAAACAGTTATAAAAATATGTTAGGACTGAGTTTTTCAGCATAGAACTACTTTCTAAGCAGTTAAGCAAAAACATTTTGATATTTGCTGGATCAATTTCTACATTAAAAAAAAGTAAGGGTGATTTTCCTGCTCAATAATTAGTGCTGATATAAATGCAAGTATTATATGCAATACGTGTTAAAACTGATAAAATATTTGGGCTTGAAAATTTTTGTAGAACATTTTCTATATGTAGAACTTTGCTTTATTATTTTAGCTACTCAATATGCAATGTTTCCATTATAACAAAGAGATCAGGGCATAGATTGTGCTGAGATCCCTTGGTTTTGCTTCTCTGTGGAACTTTATTATTTTAGACCTTCAAAACAACAACAACAAAATGATCCTGTAACAGCTAATACTTGTCTGTGCTAATGAACCCTTAATATGATGCAAATATCTTGACCTTGCAGACCATCAAAACAAAGTTTGATTTACTCAATGACAATGCCCTTTGATTTTCCTATCCTTTCTTGCAGTGTCTTGTCACTCACTGCAGCCTTCAAAGGCATTTTGTTCTGGCCACTGGTGTTATGAGACATTCATGATGACAGTTACACCCTGTATTGTCTCTTGTGCCTTCAGATCACTGCCAAAGGCATTTCATACTGGAGTAGGGATGAGTCTGAAAGCCAAGTAACTTTTTTTTTTTTTTGTGTATGTGTGAATTTCTTTTTTTAAAAGATATTTTCCCACTCTTTTGTATTGTTTCTTTTGAATATGTAGATTCAGATGCTGAAGGCACACAATTAAACCTTTCCTTTCATTTTGAAACTTTTCGTACATCTTTGGAGAACTATTCTTTAAGGCTTAATTTTGCAGAGTTCTTTCGTAGTTTTTATTTTAAGCATGGACAATAATCAAGTGATTTTTCAGAAGCAGGAACACAAGCCCCTCAGGGCTGCACCATTCCTATGCACTCTCCAAACTTCTATTTTCTGCTCTTGGTGGCTTTGAAACCTTGAGACTTTTAAATCAGTTTCTAATGAGTTACAGGTACTAAAAGACCAAACTCTTAATTCAGAGGCTCTCCCAGGGTACTTTACTGAATGACATGACCTTCTGCACCGCAGAAGTGACACTTCTGACACCACTGAATTTTCTGGCTTTTTTAACCATACAGAAATTATTCTAAAATTAAACAGCTGAGAGAGGCTCTCTCATAAAAAGTCACAGAAGTTGGTTTCTATCATCATTAACTCTTGTCTTTCCTCATTCAGCCATGACTTGCATGTAAATATCTTTATGCATTTATCCTTGGCAAACAAATAGTGAAAAACACGAATAAATCACCTTGAGGTTCCTCTCATGATGGACATTTTCCTCCTCATTCTTTCCTCCTTACTTGCCAAAGAAAAAGAAAGCAACCCTTAAAAAAATGCCCAAACCCCAAGAAAATGAAAGCAGTGGTTCTTTGAGAGTATTCTTTTTCTAGCTTCTCCAAAGCCATGCAAGTCGCACAGGTATCCAGATTACCTTGTTCTTTTCCAACGTGAGTGATGTGTGGATCAAAGGCTGGATCTCAGCCCCGCAGGCTGTGTGCAGCAGATGCTGTTACAGTGTTAAAGCAATAATTTATCACTGCTCTGTGTTTTCTGAGTTACAAACAAAGTAATTCCACCTCTGGATGGCATTAATTGAGTGTGTTCCTTGCATCCTGCTTGGCCACTTCAGGAGAGCAGAGCCTGGACGTGGTGAGTGTGAAGTCTGAGGTGGCTCTGCTTGAAGAAATTTGTTCAGACACTACAAGCAGTGTTTATTTTTAGCTAAGCACTTTTTACTCCTTGAACTGTTTTATTTCTGCAAAAGCTGTGTCAATACACAGTTTAAAATCCAGCCAACCAAACCACACCAATACCTCTACAACACCAGTTGCAAAATCCATATTTGAGCTCTTTAGGAGAAGAAATGTTACACTTGTCCAAAGTTTTATAGTTTACCTCCCTGTGCTTCTGAGTCATAACTTTAGTGAAATAAACTAGGATTATATGGTTTTTGCTCAAAAATATATTTGCATTTAAATTTGGAAGGGTTGTGGTTTGTGGTTTTTGTTGTTGCCTGAATAGCAAAAGTGCTTATCCTCATTCTTTAAGAAGAAAAGTTGAGAGGGTGGCTTCATGTAAGGAAAACTTGTGAAATTTGATGCTGGCTTTGAGTTCTAAGGTAGCAGGCATCTTATTCTGGAAACATATGCCAGCTTTGATTTTTGTTTTGTTATTTAGGGAAACTATTTTGTTCCTTAGAGAACTGATCTCCATTCAAGCTGTGCTTAAGTGATATCAATGGGAAAATTAATAAATTTTGTGCAATATATTTCAATTCACTCTGTGTAGGGCTTTGTTAGAAAAATGGCATCATTTACAGGAGACAAGATGAACTTTAATGGTTTCTTCTGCACTCATTGAAGTGCAAGACCTTCGTTTCAGGGTGATGTTATTGCCAGCAAAATGGAGAGTGGTATATCTGGCATTTGGGTTGTTTATCTGTAAACCAAATGAATTTCAGCCAGACATGGCTTGCAACAGCCTGCCTGGCCTCCATGCTGTGTGGATGCCAGTCATTCCATCCTGACTTAGCTGTTTTAGTTATTGCAGATACAACTGTGAGTGAGGGGCAATTAGCTACGCCTCAATAGCTCTAAAAAGATTTAAGTGGTTGTGTAAATTAGAAAAGGAGACATAATACTTAGATATGCTAGGATTTGTGGCATAGACTCATAACTAGTCCTATAAAACATCATCCAGAAAAATTCCCAGATATTCTGATGTCTGAGGATTGCTCACCAGTGGTGAAACAAGACACAGGCAGATAACAGAGTTCCTGTTGTATCTTTGCAAATGCTCTTAGACTGTTTAATTTTCAGAGTCAGAGTACAGGATTTAATGGCCAGAACCTGTTTCTGTAAATTCTCATTCTAGGTTATAGTGTCTTTTGTTTGCTTATTATACTTTGAAACTAAATTGAGTATCTGGGAGGTATTCCTGTTTTTTAGCTGATACTGCATTCAGTTTCCTAACAATACTGGGGTTGCTGGTCAGCTAGCAGCACATGGACTGTGCCTGTGGAGCCAGGAGTGGCACTTGGATTAACTCCTTCATCCTCAAGTACTCTGTGATATGGTTTCTCTTGCACCTTGGTTTGGCCAAGGAGCAAGCCTGTGGAAGGCACTTGAGATTCAGTGATGCAGTTTCCCAGCAAGGCATTCCAATGACCTGTGTTCCGTGGAGTGCTGCCTTCTCTGGGCTCTTCTGTATGCCAAGGAAATTTCTCAGAAAAGCCAAAACACCGGAATATGTTCAAATGAGTGTAAGAAATGACAAAACCTGAAGTGTTAAAGACAATGTAGAGCTTTAGAGACTCTTTTGTGAGTGGCAGATTTGGAGGCATGAAAAACTGGGCACAAGTACTGTAGACAAGACCTGATAGATTACTTTGTTGTTGTTTCATTTCCTTCTTTCAAATTTGAATGTTATAATTTAGAGGCAAAGGTGAAGAAAAATCACATTGTGCAATGGATCAGAGAACATGCAGAAATTCTTAACAGGAAATAAATCACTTAGAATCTAATGCAGGCCTTGAGTTTGTGCAGGGAATTGACATGCTGGTTGGGTTACAGCGAGGAAATTCCAGCTTGGTATATTTGCTTCCATGGAAAAGCACTGCATCACCTCATTTACAGACCATTTTTAAGATCCATTGACCTGGGTTGCAGGAAGGTAGAACAGCTATGAGACCTACATTCAGTTTTACAGTGCAATTACATGTTGCTGGTTTAATAACTAGGGCATTAAGTCTTGGGCCAAAATGTGCTTCAGTATAAAGATGAGATAAAGGATTTTTAATATGCAGGTGCATCAGTGACACTGTAGTCTGTATGATGTGTCCTTAACATGAAATCCATTTTTCATGTAATATAATAAGAACTGTGGTTTCCATGGATGGGTATTATATGCAGTGAAATAAATGCTGTTATTAAGGAAATCCTATTAGCAGGTCCCCACGTACTGTGCACATAGTCCAGATTTATTAACATACCCTTCTGTAGTTACTTTCTTGAAAACAGTTTTACCTCCTATGAAACACTGAGCAATAATGCCATTAATAAACGTGTCTAATTGCAGAATGTAACTGTGAAAGCCTGAATGGATTCAGATGGATTCGAACAGAAGCAGGATTATTGCAGTGGGATGTACCCAACAACATATATTGTATGTCCCTAATTTTTGTGCTGCTATTATGTCAAGAGTATTAGGTATATAGTCAGGCAGCTAATAAAAACTGTAAGCCTTTTCATAGAGAGCTGTCAGTAGATGGCAATGTGACTGTTTTATACAGGCTTTTTATTCCATGTGAGGCTTAAGTCTTATAATCATCTGCCATTGCTGCTTAAATTACTGGGGTTTTTTTAAACCTCTAAGAACCCTTTAAAACTGTTCTTTAAATAATTGATAGTTACAAATGGAAATCTTAGCCGAGAACCTCCAAAAGTGATCAAAGTTGTTTTAATTTTCCAATAGTTGGGGTTGAGTAAAAATAATGTTGCATAACACTCCATCAGTAAACAGGAGATTATTGCACTTATGTCTCATGTTGCTGCAGATTCAGTGAGCCCATGTTTTATTGATAGCTAGATAGTTTGGCCATAACTCATCCAAAACTGTGGTGCTTATAATGAGCACCAGATGGAATAACAAAAATAAACATGTTCTTGTGCTGTCAACAGTACATCCAGTGGAAAGCTTACCAGTGCTTTTTCTTTCCTCCACTCCCTCTTCCTAGTGAATTTAGCCACGGAGAAATCGAGCTTTGCAACATCAAGCTCATCATCTGGCATTACATTAGATATTATGGTCATGTCAAGTGTGAACAAGTGCAGCACAAATGTATATGTTTAGTTCTTAATTGGTAGTTGCTGTTATTAATATTTCATGTGACAGCAGGACAATGAGATATAATGTGTTAGATGCACAGCAAACAACTTGGAAAAATGGTAGTAAATGTATTTCTTATTAGGCCCCATTGGTTTTCAATAGCAGCATGGATTTGAAGGGCCTGATTTGCCACAGCTTATTTGTGTTCTGAAGTATATAGCCCATGCTTGCATTTATAAAAGTGCCTCACATATTGGATGTCCACTTTCTTATGTAGTGTTTCTTTTTATAAATCAGCAGGCAAATACTTAAATCATGTGTAGCAAATTTTCCCTTAGATCACTGCCCTCAGCAGGACTTGATTTAGGAACAGTCCCCCTTCATTACAATGGTCCCATTTATAAATCATTCTGAGGTGTGAGGCACCAGCCTGTCTGTGCATCCCCATACCTGAGGGAAGAGGCTGCATGTCACCCTTGGTTTTTCATGGGTTTTTTTGCCTTCTGATGTTTACACATCTTGGAGCCAATTCTCACGGTTTCTCATGTAAATAAAGAGTATTTACATATTTTCTCCTCTAGGAGGAGTTTCATGAGTGATGGTGATGCTCACCAATGAGATTGGAGAGGTGACAACATCTTTGGCCAATCTCTTGCCTTCTGTAGGATTGTATATAAGTTGGAGTCACAAATAAAATAATAGGGCATTCTTGCCTGACCTTGGAGCTGGTCCCTGCCTTGTCCTTTTGTGTCCTATTGCCACAGCTGCTTGTTGAATTTAATTGGTCTGTAATGGGCATCTACTGTTGTGTTTCTGCATTCTTAGCCGTGTTGATTTCTCTGGCACTAAAAAGTTGTGGGTGCCCCATCCTGGAAGTGCCCAAGGCCAAGCTCATGTGATGATCTTTGAGGATCATTAAGGATCATTTAAGGCCATTCTGTGATTTTCTGTTTTGGAGGCTTGGAGGGATGCAGAGCTGGCTGTACCTCCTGTACCCTTCCTGTTGGAGTAGGTTGCTGTCAGAGTGACTCTGATGAGGGCTCCTCCAAGTTCCCAGTACCAGAGACATGACTCATGCTGTGGGGTGGGTGCAGCCACCCATCCCAAAGTGCCTCTGTGCTGGGGACACTTGTCAGGTGAAGAAGACTGGTGTGCTTGTCCCTGTGGGTGCCCAGCAAGCTCAAGGGCACCATTGTGGCCCTCGTGGCTCTGGAGACAGACAGGCAGCTCCAGACAGAACCAGCCACAGAGAGGGAGGTGCTTTAGGCTTTTGAAGCAAGAGGTTATGGCTGGTGTTTGCAATGGGAAACTGACCTGACCTTTGAACTTTTGAAGTAGTAAATTCTTTTTTTTTTTTGTGGGCTGGACAGTTTTCAGCTCCTTGCAACTATTAGCTGGGCTTTAGTGTTCGTTGGAGTTTTTTTGGTGTTTTTTTCCCTTGAGACAGAGAAGCTGCTTCTACTGGTCAGGCTTCTTTTTTTTTGCACATCCCTAGTCATTTGGAGTGACTGTATCCTCTTTTCCTAAGCAGAGCAGAAATGGATAATAATAAACACGCTTCTTTTTTTAATGCAGGCTTTTAAACCAATTTTTTCCCTTCACTCCTGCACCCAGGGAGGTCTATTTCTATTCTCAAGGCCAAGCCTACATCTGTTTTTCTGGCTTCCTGGTGGTTTTCTGCCTACGTGTACCAACACATCTACCTCCTGTCAATACAGGGCTCGATGTTTCCAATCAATCCCCTGGGCCTCCCCACATGGCTTTCCAACAGCTTGTTGGAGCTGTTTTACTCTATTAAAGACCTTAATTCCTCCGAAAAAAAAGAGCTGCTAGCATGCACATCTGCTTGCAGAGGCCATGATTCCCCACGTAGCAGAGGCATCCTTGCTGGCAGCCATTAACACCTTCCAGGGAAACAATGCTTTGCAGCAGCGTGGGGCATGGAAACCCACTGCTCCCATGTAAGAGCCCTTCTGCAGGGAAACCATCTGCCAGGATGCCTGCCCAGCCTCCCTCTTCTGATGGCTGTGCAGTGGGTAGGCAGCCTTAAAGGACCTTTCAGAATTTAAAAGGTTATTTGTTCATGTATTTTGATTTGCGTTGCCTTTAAGTTAAATTAAAAAAATCTAGTTAAATGTATTTCAGCTTCACTTTGCCCAAATCCCTGTAATGTAGATGAAAAGATGTTTTTTCTTCCTATGGTTTTCTAGAAATAGGTTTGAACACATAAAATCTTTTCTCTTATATTTATATGTAACTTGCTCATGTTTATATAGATGGCTGTGTCCCCTTAATTCTTTGCATCCAGAGTAGTTGTTGCCCAAAGTCATTTAGGATGAGAAATTACATCCTACAAAATGACAGACTCCTGGTTAGTCTTAAATGCAGAGTTTGGAAAGAATTGCAGGTTATCAGCATTTAGAAGACAAATATTATTTACTGGCTGAATCACAGGAATTATTCCAATACCATACTGAACCCTTACCTACATTCATATAGAAAAGAAATACAGTCCCCTTTTTTTTTACTGCTCTTAACAAATTTGAAACAAGGACATTAAAATGTGGTACTTCATTAGTTCCCATTATGTTTCTTCACATTCAGTCATGCCACCTAGTTTATTTTGCTATGGATGTCCCTACTGTAACATTTAAAAAGAAACACAATACCCTGCTTCTTTACCAGTCTCCTGAGAGCAACCCTTGAAAGATTCATGAGAAGGATGAAGTTTAGCAGTATTATATATAATTTGGGCTCTCTGAATGGTTGAACAAAAACTCCTCCTTGATTGTAAAGAGCTGAAGGCTGTGTCTTACGTCATTCCACAGCTAATTTTTCCTAAGTATGTAATAGGATTTTTGATTTAACCAGTGTGCTTAATGTCATACAGCTTTAATTATTATCCACACTTTTGCAAGGGTAGTGAGATAAAAAAATTACACTGTCTTTAATGAAAAGCTTTTGCTTGAACTTTCCCTGATCTGCTATTGATAATAGGTAAGCATAATAGGGGGTTTTTTTTCTTATTTGCATAGAAATTCCATGAATAAATTTAACCTGAAAATTTTTACTTCTGTTAGCAATTGCTAATGAATAAATAACATTCATTGATGGCCGTGGTATGCTGAACAAAAATTCAAAATGTTGGAAATTTCCTAATTGACCCTTTGGTTTTTGGTTGTGAACTGACAAATGTTGATCCTTAATCCTTCTCAGAAGACATCTGCAAATTATTCACTCTCTGTTAGGTGTGTTCTTTTCTCAGTAAGAAAGATGTGCAATATTACAATAGAAAAAGAAGTGGCTAGGTTTTCTGTCAGGAGACTTTTGCCTTCTGTTTGAGCTGGTTTACCTTTTCACAGAAGCACATATGTAAATACTGTGTTGTGGATGGTCTTGCTGGGTCTTCAGTAAGGAGAAACAGACATCAACAACATGAATCACCATTCTGACAGGAAGAAAGAAGCTGAGAAAGTAAAAGGCTTGACTTTTTCCCCAAGAGTTTGATTTAAATTCATAACACTTTGTTTAAATCCTGCAACCCACCCTTTGGAAGATTTTCAGTATTCAGCTCAGATGTTAATAACCTATGTGGACCAAACAGGAATATTTTCACAGTACTGGTTCCTTTGAGGAATCACAGTGGTTGTTCTGTGTGTGTGACTCTCTGTGTTATGTTTTCAGCACTTCTACATGACTAGGAATGTTGGTCTGGTAGGTGATGGTCAGACAGACAAAAGCTCTGGTTTTGCTGAATAGAGCTGTGAGAGGTTTTTTGATTGTATAAGAAACAGACTGGGCAGAGAAGTGAGGTTTCCATCATGTGTTAGTGCAGCATCACTAAGGGCTTGAATGCAACTGGGTTGCTGTGTACTCAGACTGGGGAAGGTCTCTTCATCTCTATAATGTAGTGGTAGACAACTGAAGTCACCTACACAAAGCCTCTTGCATTCTTAAATCGTTGCAAGACACATCCCAGCTTATTTCACTGTGAACCAATAGAAAAATGTAAACATCTCAATGAAACCCCTCATTATGGGTCTGAGATACAGTAAAGAGTAACCCCATCTCAGATTTTAAAAAGCACCATATAACAAAACAGCTTTAAGCTTCTCAACATCATTTATGCAGACAAAATGACTTCTATGCTTGGCATTGTGTGAAGTTTAAAAAAATTGGATGATTTGACACATTTAATTCAATTAATTCCTTGCGCTGAACGTTCTAATGCCAATCATGCAGAAAATGTTTAAATATGACAATTTCTTTTTAATTATCATAAAACTGTATTACAATAAAAGCAAAATGCCTGGTGAAGGCATTCAGATGACATAAGCCAAATCCAAGTTAAACAAACAAACATTGCAAAAATTGCATGCAGAAAAATGTGAGAATAACAAAAAGGCTTTCATTATGGAATCACACTTTTCTGCTCTCATGTTTCACCTGGGAGATTAAAGATGCTTCTTCTCCAGAAAATGTCTGATTTTTGTTTTGTCACAAGAAGGAATCAAATGATTCCCATTAATTTCACTATGCATTTTAGTTATCTGAACTGCAAGGTTTTTTGTTTCCTTTACACTAAAGATTTCAGTATTATCCAGCGTTTGAAGCTGGGGAGTGAGGGAGATGCTAATAGAAGGGGGAAATATACAGCAAACCATATGCAAATATTAATGCATTTCCTTTGATCTTATATGAAAAATATTGTAGACTTCTGAGGGCTAGAAATGTCACAGCTAAAATCAGCACCCTTCCTAGAGGGAGATGCTGCTTTCATCACTTTCTTGATTTACCAGAAGTCTGAGTTAAGATCTCCCAGTTCTGAGACTTGATTCCATAATTTACGTATTTAGTCCAACAGGCGTTAGATCTTGCCACTTCCTCGGCTCCTTTTTAGTCCTCAGATCTGTGACTTAATGGAGGGGAGAAGAGAGAGACAACATCTAAAGATGTGCTTGAAAGGAGAGTCGTAAAGCTTCGCTTTTTATTATCAACTTGCCTCCTTGTCAAGAGCCATTTCTGTAAAATCAGATGAAAGAGTGAAGAGATCATATAGACCTCTTGTTGCTTTTGTAGTCTTGGAGGAGCCTGGAGTATTTTCCATAGTGTTGTGCTTTCAAGGGATGCAGCTTGGATATACCCTTAAATGGCAATTCTCAAGCTGCAGTGTGGGGATCACTGTCTTGTTCAACCAGGACCCACTTGGCACTGCCCTGGCTGTTCTTTCATCCATTTTACAGCCTTGCATGGAGCTGGAAGGTTGTGCCTACAGTGCTCTCCCTAGAAGCAACACAACTCGATGGATATGGATATTTTATGGCAAGCACTAGGAATGAAGGATGAGGCAGAGAATAAAAAGGTCACTTCTCTCAAAGTGTTACTATTTCTCAAAGGATCACAGTCACTGTTTTTAATGGAAGATGTCTTGACTGAGATTTGCCAAGTTTTTTAAATTGTAGCATATGAAGGAAAATGGCTGGATCTCAACAAAAGTCACAGAAATCACAGAACATTGTGTTGGAGAGGACCCACAAGGATCATCAAGACCAACTCCAAAGGAAATTACCCACAGAGAGATCAAACCCACAGACTTGGCCTTATTAGCACCAATCTCTAACCAGCTGAGCTAATCCCATATCTTCGTCTTGGATGGCTTGACTTGAAATAATTGCTTTTGAAAATATGACTGATTTCCTGCTGAGTTTTCCTTTGGAGTTCTTGTTAATCCACTGACTAGGCAGAAATTGGTAAATTGGAGTCAGGCAGTGGCTTCTCCTTGTGGGTTAACCCCTTTGATATAAGGCCTTTCCCCAATTACTTCTTGTGAGAACTTTGAAGTTTCCACCTTTTTTATCAGAATCAGATCCACCTTCCCCAACCCAAAGCACAAAACTCCCCAGCCAGCACCACCAAACACCAAACTTCTCTGGTCTGCAGTCAGCTTTCCACTCATATCTTACTGTTAAATAAACCTGAGCAGGAAATCTGTGTGTGTGAGTGCACAGGGATGCCTGTACATATAAAATATTGGTGACTTGGCCTCTTGCCAGAGATACAGAAACCCTGGGGTCAAATTCCTCTCATGCTTGATTCAGGATTACAGGAGTGTAGCAGCTGCTTTGGAAATTTCGACTAGGAACCTCACCTTGGAACTGTTATCAGTGGTGCTAAAGTCTCTTAAAAACATTCTCAGTGCTCTCAAGTGTTACAGTGCAGGAACACTCATCAGTGCTGCCCCTGAAGGAGGATGAGGTGGGTCTGGGGGTGACCCCAGCTCCAGCAGAGCTGTTGCCATAGGGCCTCTGGTGAGCTGGCTGGGCTGGTGACAGGTGGCATCCACAGCCCAGGGGATGCCTGATAGGGCAAAAGATGATGAGTGAGGTCCTGCACTGGCACAGGAATTCTGGCCAGGATGAGGCAGAGCTGGGGCTGGGCACAGGTAAGTTGTACCTCTGGTAGATGGGCAGGTCCATTAGAACCTGCTAGTGCCCTTGGGACCTGAAAAACTGTGGGGAGTGCAATTTTAAAACACATTGCTCATCCCTCTCCCATTTTTCCTGGTCAGTCAGGAAGCTCTGCACCAATTTACTTACAATTTTAAGGAAAGAAAGAGATACTTTTGAAAAAAGTATTATGCAGACCTGTTATCATTATCAGAGATGTCTCTTTTAAATAAGAGAGTTCCCACATGATGGGAGCTGTGGGAAGCAGCGAGCAGGGCATGGTGGATGCATGACTGCCCTCACAGGCCTATGCATGACATTCCTCACAAATTAATTTGATGTGTGAGCTGGCTCTCTGCCGTGCTACTGGTGTATGCTTTCCTTTGCAGGCTTTTTCTGCTCAAAGACACGCTGTTACTATTGAAAATGTCTGTGATTGTCAAGGCAGCCTACTTTCCAGCTCAGATGAGATGTAAGATAATGCAGGAAAGGACATGAATTTTAATGGCAACTGTTTTAGATGACCGGGAGGATAACAAAACCAGTAAAACAAATACAGTAACAGTGTTAGAAAATGAAATATCAGTAACTTTCTGTTTGTAATAGACAAAAATTTTAGAGAAAAGCCTGTTCTAAAGTTGACTGTAATAGTCTGCCTGTCAAGACAGATTATATCATTTGGGCAGAGCTGAGAAAACAAAACCTCTGTTTTCATAAAATATATCTGTGGAGGTTTCTGCTATGCATATTGTTACCTAGATTATGACCCAATGATTTCTCTGGTGCATTGTAAAGGAATATGCATGTTTGCTCCTTGGAGGACTCGTGTTTTAGCATCCCTGTAAGAGGGCATTTCCTACTCTGTGCAGTTGGTGCCTAAACTCAGAAGGTTGAATCTATGAGTAATATTGATCTAAGGGTGTAGTGTAAATGTTTAGTGGCCACAGGCTTTTTGCTCTGTCTGAAGGCCATTTATCTTCCAAAATTATGAGGAAATAGATCTCTTTTCTGATCTTCCTTTACTTCAATGAAGATCACAAGAGACGTTTTTGGGAAGACAATGTAGGACTTCAGTGTGTGTAGTGTTTTTCAACATAAAAGTGCTTTTGAAAAAGAAAGTTTAAATAAGGCTGCAATGCTTGAAAAAATACAATGAAGGTGCTATGAACTGCATAAATAAAATGCAGTGTAATATGAAATCCTCATACCATAACAATGGAAAAAAAGCAGATACAAGAGTAATTAGCTAAACATAAAATTTCTTTTGTCCTTCTGCTTAGGCTCCTGCAGGCAAATGACTTTCTAGGTTATGATATTCTTCTAAAGGACGTTACCTCAGTTTTTTGTTCTCTATTTAAAACATAGAGTTTAATGCTGAGAAAATTTTTCAGATTGTCAGTAATGATATTTCTTGAAGGCTTTCTATTTTTAAAGCATTTTGTTGGGTAATTTGAATGAGTAATTCTTACACTGGACTTTCAAACTTTTCATCCCATTGGGCTTTTTTTTTCTTATTGATCATATTGTGATGGGCCAGCTGGATCACATATCATTGCAGACTCCCTCATACAAACATTGGGACTTTTTTCCTTAAATCAGAAAATAATCAGCAACAGCTAACTCAATTTTATACTGTGGAAAGGATTGCATTAAAAATGGCAGCATTTGTAAAATATTCTTTAAAAAAAGTGAACATTTTTGTAACTAATACATTTTGTCCCATCTTCTTGATGTCTAGGGAGGCTATCTGGAACAGAGACTGGACAGAGTTAAAAGAATAAAGTAGGTATTTATTAAAAGGCCTTTAAGGATACACCTTGGGCAGGACAAGAGCCTGGCCTGGGCTACACTCAAGATGGTCACAAAATGGATGATGGGTCACAAGTTTTCACACTTTTATAAGTTTTGGTCCATTTGCATGTTGGGGTTAATTGTACAATTACAGCTTTAGACTATAAAGTCCCATCCTCCCAGGTTGCTCTCCTCAATTGGCTGTTGTTTGCACTTTTTGGGCCTGAAGCTGCAATGGTGTCTTTGGTTCTCAGGCTGGAAAAGGATTGTTTTGTCTGACTACACTGTGAGGAGAACTTGCTAACACTTCATGTGAAGTCCAGAGTTACATACTAATGCAGTACAGAATCTGGAAAATATGCAAGCTAAAACTTGAGAAATCATTTGCCCCCTTTAGAGGCTTGATATGGGCTTTACCTTATCAAGTCTCTATTCTAAATGTCTACTAATAATAGATATTTAATGATAGATAAATATCTAACAACCGTAAATATCTAATAACCGTAAATATCTAACAATAATAATGTCTTGCACAGTTGGCTGTCATGCAAAGAAGAATAATGATTCTTATGAACAGTTCTTCAGNGTAATAACTGTAAATATCTAACAATAATGTCTTGCACAGTTGGCTATCATGCAAAGAATAATGGTTGTTATGAACAGTTCCTTAGACACAGAAGCAGAATCATTTAAAACATGTTTTCATCTGCATCAGTCTCTGTTTTTCCAGTTGTTTCAGTACTAATTCAAGCAAAGCTGACAGTTTAGTTGTAGGCTTAAAACATTTCTCAGGCAGTTACATGGAAATTTTAGCCTGTTGGAGTTGTAGTCTGTCTAGTTTTCTTGGACAGAAAAGAAGTGGGTTATAGCTGAAGAGAATTTCTTCAAGTAGAAAAAAACCCAAAAAAAGTGTCAGTTTGCGTTTTTAGGGTTTTTCTGGTGTGCTAAGAGCTGCTCATCTTGGTCACATAGATGAAAATGAAAAGTGCTGTGAGCCATATCCTGTGGCTGCTCTTATCCTCTGCATTCTGCTAGTGCAGGTATCGAGTAGAGTTAACAGAATTTGGCCCATTTCTCTTTGCTGTTTTTTGGGAGGCTTGAATTTCTGTCAAGCAAAGGCAAAAACCTGTTGTTTTATTTCTATCACATCACAGGACAGTGGTCTGTCTCTGACAGATTTGTCCAAGAAAGCTCCTGAGATGCTAATAGCACTGGAAAATCTACTTCCACCTGGCTGCCAATGTTTCCACCTTAAAGACACTGGAAAATATGAATTAGAAATATGATTTATTTTTTTAATGAGCGTGTGTATTCAGTATTAGTTACCAATGGCAAGTGCCTTGTAAAACCTTGAACAGAAAAAGATATGCTGCTCAGTTATTTCATCTGTGAATTGCCTTGTGCTCAGAATTTAAATCATACCCTTTTGTCACTTTAATGCAAAGTGGATTTCCATTGTACTAAGAAATGCAGCCCAAGATGTGATTTAGGATGAATCCTGTCAAGGTGTAACACTATGTTAAATTCTCAGAGAACTCATCTGAAGACCAGTATTGATGTGAAAAATATTTATGGTAGGAAGCTGTATGTCAGTAATGCAGGCTTTGTGAGTTCTTCCAGCCTCCAGAAGTACCCTTTTTTTTTTTTTTTTTTTTGTCAGTTCTCCCACAGCTAAAGCATTTGTCAGGTTGTAACTGCTTAAGAAACACCTCTTCGCTTAATATTGTGATATACAGAATTTCTAATTTTCTCAGGGAAGTCATGAAAATAGAGATTTTTAGCCTGGAGGGATAAGATAGAAGTTGTCTGACTATCAAAGGAATCCTCTTCTAAGAGGAGAAACCATCACAAAGTCTAGCAGTTTGAGTATAAAACTGTACAAACCTTCAAACTCTTTAAGTATAAAGGAGTGTCAAATTGCTGGTAGTTTTCCTTTTTCTTTCTTTCTCTCGGTTTCAATAAAATGATCCTTCAGCTGATCAAGTGTAACGAGATGACAAGCAGTAATTTAAATGGGATCATATTCTCTATGTAAATGATTGCAAGGGAAGAATGAGAGCTCATTTCTCCTGTGTGCTTGCATACACAGCAGCTGCTCATCACATAATACCCGTGGATGGGTTCTGTGATTCTGACAGCGCATTAGGTACCCAGGTAAAAGCACCAGGGAAATGAATGAAAGAAAGAGCATGTGCCTGAGATATGCTGGTGCAGCCAAGGTATAACAGATTTGTCACTGGAGATAAAACAGCGTCATTCAAATGCATCCAAATGTAAGAAGGCTCCACCAAGAGGATAAAAAAATGTGAGGATTTTCTTTCTCGCCTTTTTTTAATTTTTTTTTTCTTTTGACTGTTGATTTAAATGAATAATGAGAGGTTGGCCATTGTGGCTGTGTTGGGTGCACTTTGTGATTAAAAAATCAGTGGGGCTGAGGCTGCTCTGCAGCATTAGATCTGAACCTTGAGGTTTCATGCTGTTGCTTTGAAAAAGGGAAACCAGCATGAAGTCATTGTAGAAATGGCCCAAAGAAATCTCTTGAAACTATTTTCTTTATTAAAATTATTTTCTGTGTGAGAAATGTGTACTTTTTACAGACAGTTTTGACTTCTGAGTGAAAAAATGAAACACCTGAAAACAGAAACTTTTAGCTTTCAGCAGAAAGCTGGAAACCTTTGATTTGAAAATGCTGCTGTGCCGGCTCACAAGTGTTGTATTCTGCTAAAGAATACAGAAGCAAATGTAATTGAATTCTAGCTCTCAGGAGGCTGAATTTATAACCTGTCTTGAGGATTTTTGTCTGCTATATTGATGGGTTGTAACAGTGAAATTTGTAGGGTGGAATGAGTAAAGCTCATTTTTGGGCAACTTTTAGTTAGGGTAGACCAATTTATGAGGACACATGCATGCTCTCTGTTATCAGCCCTTCTTTTAGAATGTACAGAGACCTGGTTCCTTTCACTTAAATCATGCTTAACTGTCTTCCTTCCCTCAGACTCCTAGAGAAATGCTTGTGTAAAGGACAGGTTGTCAGCAGACGAGTTCCTTTTCATCATCACAAATAACTGTAGACATGAAATATTACTCAATTTTCTTGAGCCAGGAAAGGAGCTTTACTCTAAGGGAGGGCTTAAAAAAATTGTTTCAACATTTCAATTTTCCACCAGAATATACTGTGCTATTATATATCTTAACTCCAGCATTTTGGACAACCTCCTGCTATGTTGAAATTTAGCATGCACCCTCCTTGCAATAATTTATTTTCAGATGAGGCACATTTGGAATCTCATCATGAGATAGCGAGGCATTTATGAGACTTCACAGCTATGTCTAAGCTGCAAAGTAGGAACATAAGAGACTGTTGAGGGCTCCAGGGGTCAGAGCCCCTAATCCAGGGTGGCTGCACACATGCTGTGTGTGTGGAGAGGCTCCACAATGCTCTCACCCTGCAGCTGTACTGAGGAATTTCTTGGGAGATGCTGGGATAGACTGTCCTGGGATTTCAACCTTACAGATAAATATATTGTAATAGCCAGGATCACTACAATTAAACAATTGTTTAATTTCACAGAAGGTAGAATGGCTTGGGTTGGACCTTGTTCCAACCAGCCATGGACAGGGACACCTTCCACTAGACCGGGTTGCTCCATCCAACTTGAGCACTTCCAGGGATGGGGCATCCACAGCTCCCCTGGGCAACCTGTGCCAGGGCCTCACTGCCCTCACAATCAAGAACTTTCTTCCTAATATCTAATTGAACCTGATTTGAACCCATTCCAACTGACCCCATTCCCACTTGTCCTGTCTCTTCATTATCTCTTCTTTCCTGTAAGTTGCTTTCAAGAAGTACTAGAAGGTCCCAATTAGGTCACCTTGAAACATTCTCTTTTCCAGACTGAGCAAACCCAATTCTCCCAGCCTTTCCTCACAGGAGAGATGCTCCATCCCTCTGATCATCCTCATCTGGGCTTGCTCCAGCAGCTCCATGTCCCTCCTGTGCTGGGCCCCCAGAGCTGATGCAGAGCTCCAGGTGGGCTCTCAGCAGGGCAGAGCAGGGGGCAGAATCCCCTCCATCCCTCCCCTGCTGCCCACGGGGCTCTGGATGAGCCCAGGACACGTTTGGCTCTCTGGGCTGTGAGTGCCATGGCTGGGGCATGTCCAGCCTCTGCTCCACCAGCACCCCCAAGTCCTTCTGGGCAGGGCTGCTCCATCTGCTCATCCCCAGCCTGGACTGACACCAGTGGTGTCCTGACCCAGATGCAACACCAGCACTTGGTTAATTTACTGGGATAGACACAGACAGCATTCCTGGAAACGGCATGATGTAAGTAAAAGGCAACAATTTTAATCCCAGTGTACTGATCAAATGCCACCTTAGGTATTTGAACTGTACCCTGCTGTTTGAGCTGGTCAGGCAATTCTGTTGTCACCTCAGGTGAGCTGGTGTAAATCCAGCCCAACTGCACTGAAATAAACAGCTGCAGCTCTGTGAAAATGGTGCACAGGAATGGCCAAAAATGTCTCTGCTTTTCTTGCTGTTTTTATTGGCACAAAGTAAGCTTCTTCAAAACTTTGCAAAAAGTTTTCGAAGGTTGGATCTAATTCTGAGGATCAGCCATGATTCCAGAATTTATGTCTAAAAAGGAAAACAAGAAAATATTTACTTTATGCAAGTGTCATGCGTTTCACACAGGCTTTGCTAAAGTGACAGAGCTGCTCTTTCAGCACTTTTGCAACTTGCTACAGCAAGATTGTCAAATGTGCTATGAGGGTGGGGCAGATATTAAACAACCAATAAATATTCTGAGATTAATCCTGGAGAATGTGTGTTTATTCTTGAGGTTTATATATTTGTGTGAACACAGGGATGTTGTTTTATTAGAGTCATGCTAACTGTTAAGATTGTGGTGAAGATTTTTCACATTATTACACTTTACACACTGTAAACAGTGACTTAGTTTCTTAGGCAGCAAAGCTAGACCAAAAGCAGGAGTCCAGTACCTGAAAGGGAACAAAAAAAAAGATAAAGAGGGAATTTTTACAAGGCATGGAGTGATAGGACAAGTGATGATGAGTGTAAGCTGAAGGAGGATAGATTTGAATTAGATATTAGGAAGAAAATCTTTGCTATGAGAATGGGGAGGCATTGGAATAGGTTGCCCAAAGAAGATGGGGATGTCCCAACCCTGGAAGTATTCAAGGCTCACTTGGGTGGAACAACCTGGTCTAGTGGAAAGTGTCCCTGCCCATGGCAAGGGTTTGGAACCAGAAGGTCTTCAAGGTCCCCTCCCAACCCAACCCATTCTGTGATTTATGCTCAGTCAACTAGATGAGTGGTTTTTTAACTCTCTATTACTTAAATTGTTTCATGTTCCATTGTTGCTGAAAATTTGACACAGAGCAATCAGACAATTGTACAAATGCGGTTCCTCAATTATTGATACCCGCTATGACTTCTGTGACATGAACCAGCAGAGCAAAGGTTTTGCTTTCATACTGGGTTACTCACCCACTTGAACCATCCAAAAGTCTCACTTTATTTCTATGAAGTAAGACAGGTGCATTAACGCTTTAACATGCTCAGCTGCTTCCTACCTTGTCACATTAATATTCTGTCCAGATTTTTAAATAAGTTACAAGTATGCAAGTCAAACAGTGTTCGTGCTGCAGGCTTCTTTCTTGTATTTCAATTGGAGCAGTGCTGGTAGGTCACAGTGGTATTAATCTATAATAAAGATAAGGAAATTTAAATTGATTGATTATAAAGTCACTTTTATTTTTTGAGTTACTGGATATGATTATTAGAAGAGGCAATCATCTCCACACCAGAGCAGCAAGAATAGCCCAGTCAGGATGGCTCTCCACAGATGCACTCTGAGTGAAAAGTGGCAGAAAACAATATCAGAGAGCTGTGTGAGCAGTTTGAAAGAACAATTAATTTGACTAAGGGAGGATTCTTTCCTGTTTGCATATCACCCACGTGTGAATTCTGTTTGTGGTTTTTACTGCTGGTTTAAATTGCCACTTAAATTTCCATGAAGGGGTTTCAGCCTTTGAGGTGATTGTAAAATGCTTGCTATAAATATTCCCTGGAAATATCCAGTGTTACTGGGTGTCCCTGTATGGTTCAGTTGTAGGATTTTGTCCTGTGCTTTTCCGAGGAGCCTAGAACGAAAATTCCCAGTTTGAGGTGATGGATCTAATTTATGGCAGTCATTTTAATTAGACTTTGTCCTGGAAGTAGGATTTAGAATGCCTTGGCTGAGAAGAATGAAAATTGCTAAACAATGCTTTTAGAATTATACCAAGTTTCTTATTTTAGCAGTTAGGAATCAAGAGAGATTGATTCCAACAGCCTTGCAGAATCTAGAACCCTACTTATCACTTTTTGTTGCAGCCAATGCAGTTCCACAGCATCTTTATATTATAGTCTGGTAGTTTGAACCTTCATCTGCATTGCATGAATGCCATTTGCTTATGAAAAAACAAACAAACAAAAAAATAGGGTTACAATAAAAAAATTATTTAGCATTTAATAACTTTAGGCTATTCACATTTTTTTTTGTTAATAATAACAAAGCTGTGGATGGCCTTTTGCTCAGTGCTGTGATTCTCATATTGTAGCAAAAGGAATACTTAAAATAATGGGAGCTAAATACCACTTTCAAAACTGAATGTGGACATTTTCCTTTTGTCCAGATCAAGGAAGTGTGTTTCTGACAGCCTGTGTGCTAGCAAATGCTGTTCTCTGAGGTTTCTCTGTCCAAATTAGTTTTCTATTCTCCTATAAACATTTTCAGTGAGGCAGAAGCAGGGAGGATGCAATTAAAACAAATCTTAATTTTGTAATTAGTATTTCTTTGCTCTGCATAAGCTTCTTTAAAATGTAGTTGACTTTTCCCTGTACCTTTTTCCTATGTTGACACAGGCCTGTGGCTCTAAAATTCAAACCATTTTGTCCACACACTTCTAATAAAAGTTTTCAGCCAAAAGATTTAGTAAAGTCCAGATACAGAGTCCTCTTATGCCTTGGTTATCTCTTGCATGAAAGAGCAGAAGGGCTCATCTTTTACACTGACAGCTCTGACTGGCTCACATGACTGAAACATGTACATTCATCTTGGGTTTTTAAAAAATTTCTTGCTGCCCTAGATGCCACAACAGCAGAATCTGCTACAGTGGATATGTTCATTTTAGCTCTTCCTGCACACAGGGCCTTTTATAGAGGAAAGCCTGGTTTCTGCTCCACTTGCCTTTATCTCTGCATAGACAGGTACAAGCACAATTTTATGAGGCATTTTGTAGACGGTGTCTCCCTGTGCCTAATCGTAGCTGCATGGGTGCTGTTAAGCACAGAGAGAAGGGACAGAGCCATCCAGACTGTTTTAGAAACAGTAAAATCTGTGCAGTTTGGGCTCTTTGTTAGACAGGACCAACAAATTGTGTCAAGTACTGGCTGCTGTCAGTTATCCCGAGCCAAGGATATCTGATGATGGCAAAAACCCTTCTCAGGATGTAGCTGAGGACACCAAATTCTTGATGATGTTAAAGGAGAAGATTTACTCACCAGTGGTGTTCTCCTACCACCCAGGATGCTCAGGCTGTACTAGGATGTATAATGTTTCTGGGAACATATTTCCCTGCTTTTGAGGCTCTTTTGTTTAACACCAGATTTGTTTGTTTGTTTGTTTGGTTTGTTTTGTGCTTTTTGGCCTAATAATGTGTCTAAAATCCGCCTTATTCTCTCTTTCTCTGCAAGCTCTGTGGTCCAGTCATGCTCATGACACAGCCCAGGAGGAAGCCGTGGTGTGAGAGAGCACTGGGGCTGGTGTGCCAGCTGAGACCAACGTTGCCCTGGATGGTCCAGCTGTGCTCCTCTCTATGTGCCTCCAGAAGACCCAGACTTTTGTTCTAGATACAGAAAAGAAAGATTTAAAAAATTAAGAACAGTAAAACTTTATAAAAATTTCACTGGCTTCATGATTCACTCACACTAAGGCAGCTTCAAGGATCTCAGAAATAGCTCTAAAGCGTTTGTGTAGGTGGTTTCAAATCACAGAAGAGATGATCTCTAGTACATGATGGATTCTCAGTCACAGAGCAATAAATTATTGCTGTGATCTATAAATTCCAAGGAGGTGAGAGAAAATTGGAAATTCCTGATATACCACTTTGCTGGATCACATCAAAAAACCCCAACAATCAAAAAAGATGCTCCACTTGGAAGTGTTTTCTTATGAAGCTGGAGCTTGAAGACGAACAAAAAGCTCTGTCATATTTCCAATTCAGTGCCATGCAGGAATATGGATTTTAAAGCAGTTTTTTTTATTTATAGATAAGCTTTATGTGTCAAGCAGGTAACACAGCATGATTTATAGGCAATTAGAGCTCGTGCCACAAAAAATGGCTTAAGAGTTTAAGTCTTAGTGTCTTACATCTGAAATTATGACCCTCTGGAGGAAGTGAGAGCTTTTGCTCAGATGATGTCTCATGCTGACAGTTTTTGACTAAAAGTTCTCCAGATGATTGGAGTGCTGTGCTGGGGATTATTGCAGAGACACCCCTCACTTCTTTGCACATTGAAGCAAGTCTTGTGTGCACAAACCTTCATGGATCCCACTGGGCCAGGCTGATCCAGAGAACTTGTCCAGAGTTTGCTCAGCAGACCCTGTTCTTCCCAGAGCTGAGCCACCAAGGGCATCATGAGAGCCTCCCTTTCACTCTCCCTTTTTACCTCCTTGTGCTCAAAGGAGACAACTCAGCAGGATGTGGGGTTAACTGCTTTAATTCTCTTGCTTTTGCCTGAAAAATGCCCTCAGTTACCACCTGAATATGTTTCAGAGAGAGGAGGAAGCTTTAGCAGGGTTTTCCTACAGCCTGGGTGAATTTTGTAAGTGTAGTTATGGTCAAAAATTTGGGTCTTTCCCTTTGTCATTCTCAAAGGAAAAATGTAACCCTTGTTTAGTTTTCAGAGGAAAACAAAGAAACTCCAAGCCCATATATATATATATATATATATATATTTGACTGGAATATGCAGGTCATGGCTTTACTAATATTTGATCATAATAGTTATAATAAATCATAATTTAGATCATTAAAAGAGGAAAGCATTTCAGTCTAAATAAAAGCAAGCAGTGCAACCTCCTTCAAGTGTGTTTGTCTCTGGCACTTCTGTTTGTGTTTCTGCAACACATTTTTATGATTGGTGCCTTTTAGAGCTCCCATTCTGAGATGACCAAACTCCAGAGCATTGAAAATCTTAATACAGTTGTAGTTTTGCATACTTTGGGTGTGGTTTATTTGTCTAGCCCATGAATGTAGATAAGGCTTTTCTGCATTAATTAAAAAGCTTGGAAATAGTTGAGGTTAAAAAAAAAAAAAAATCTGTTCTTTTTCCTTATTCCATTTTATAGTGCTGAAAATTTCCTAATCACTACTGTTTTCGGTGTGTTTTTTGCCTTTTTTTTGTTTGTTTTGTTTTGTTTTGGTTGGTTGGTTTTTGTTTTGTTTTGTTTATCAAACCATCTCTTCTGCGTGTCACTGCAAATTCACAGACACAGATAACTACAATGTCAGATGAAATGCTCTTCCAAGTCTTCAGAGATGTCAGTGATGCAAACCCATCATGGTTACATCATGTCAGGATGTTGGTGAACAATGTCACTGGGAATCTTTGGAGTGCTTTTCATGGTAAGGAATTGAAACAAAAAGATGTCAAAGCAATTTCAAAATTGGAGCCATCTGATTATGAAGGTGATTATGAAAGACAAAAGCTGCAAGTACTTGTAACTTGACCCACGTTACCAGATGTTCTGTCTTCTGAGCAACAGCTAAATTTTCCTCATATTAACTTATAAAAAAATGAAGATACCCATGTCATTGAAATGTCACCTCTGTCACTTGTCTGGGATTCTGGTACCAACTGGGGAACTGTGTGATATCATTTGATTGACAAGGGTAGAAGGAAGTTTTGGCTGAACTTTTGAAAGCTGAGAGTTTTGCAGTTAGGATTGAATTCTTAGTGTGGTAACTACAATATTCACTAAGGAAGAGGTAATCCTTGTCAACAATTCTTCTGTGGAAAGAAGAAAAGGGAGAATGTGGGTAGAGATGGGAGAGTTAGTTTTACCTTGTTGTAACTAAATGTGTGCTCAACTCAGTGACTTCTGAGCCTCTATGTATCAAAGTACAAATTAACTGAGACGTTTCTCCTGCAAGTTAGGCAGATGAAAGGAAAACTTTGTTGACATTTGAGATCATTCTGATGATGCAGATATGTGATTCCTTTTGAACCCAGATGAAAGTCTGCAGAATGTGTGTGTTTTTCTCGTTAGTTCCCAGTTTTTACTAAATTTCGTCTTAATTTGTGATCAATCCAGTTTTTGCAGGCTGGATTTGCTTGTGACCATTTTTCTACCCAGAAGCTTTACTACTTACAACATTGTAATTCAAATACAGAAAGAAAACAAGTTGCTTGAAGCAAAGCTGCTGTTCCTTCATTTAATGTCAGGTCTAGCATCTTTTGAGTGCTGGTGTTGGGTTTCAGAAGAGAGATGTTCCCCCTGTATCACTGATCTTAGTAGGCTGGAGCTGAAATTTAAAAAATGTGATAGTTGGATATTCTGAGCTGCCCAGGGACCCGATCCAGCAATATTGGAGGTCACTGCACAAGGTACTACATTAGATAGGTGTTTTATAATACTGGTATTTTATATTGCATTGGGCTACCAATAGCTTATAGATAAAATGAATATGAAAATAATGTAAAATCCTTTCCTCAGTTCTTGATATCTGTCCTGTCAATGTTTATTTTTTTTTTTGAGGTGGGACTTGTTTTAATGTGATTTTTTTTCTGCTTCAAATTTTGTCTGCCTTTACTATTCTCACCTTTCATACTGTATATTGAGATGCACAAAATGAAAAGGGAGGACGTAGTAATACTTAACTTACTGAAATGTCATTTGTTCATACATAGTCCTTTGTCAAAATAAACATCATTAAAGAATTAAGATATCTTTTCATTTATAATAAAATCAAAAGAGGAGTTAAGCAAAAATATGGAAGCATTCATCCACAATTTGTGATTATTCACCTATAAATGCATTACCTGGTACAAATTCTTATTTAGTCTGTTCTAGCAAGGATGTGAAAATTTGTATTTTTTTGATACAATCCTCTTGGTCAGTAAACTCCAAAGAGTAATTTGATTTTCAGAGTACATTTCAATGTTCATGAAAATAGAAGGTGGAAGTTATGAAATTACCAACCATCTGGCATAAATTTCAGAGGATTTAATTCTTGACCTCATTATAAAATCTGTTATTCAAAATAATAATGCCTTTCACTTAAAAAAAATCAAACTAATTATTTGCATAGTTTCTGTAATAATCTTTGCTCCTTCCTCTAAGAAGTAACAGTTTTTCAGGCTATGCCTCAAATGTGAATATATCTTTTTTTATAAAGATGGTTGCATTTCCAAATAGGAGACACTTTTTATAAAAAGAAAATTTTCTTGGCTGAAAATTATATGGAAAAACACTAATAATTCTTCATAAGTTAACTGAGTCTAAAAAAAAAAAAGAAAACTAATTGAATAAATACAAATCTGAAGACCAATTTTAGCCCTCTAGGCAGAGTTAACAGGCTTTTTAAACTAGAAAGAAATGTACTAGGGATCAATTTGATTCAAGATGATTTGAAATCTGAAAACTGTTTTGTCTCTGCAGTACCTGGTGTTCATTACAGCACTGCTATTTTAAGACTTCATCCCATTTCTGTCAATTGATTCCAATAAGACCAGAGTTGCTCTTCAAGTGTTCTTGTAGGGTGGTTGTTGTTGTGTTGGAGCTGCAAGATAGTACATTATACAAAAGAGAAATATTTGAAATATTTCTGATGCAGGTAGTTTTCAGATATATTGGTTAGGTTTTAAAAATATCTTTCTGTGAAGCATGGTGCTTTTGGGTGTTAGTGAATCTTATAAAAATTAAATCATCTCACAAGACACCATTGAAAAAATGAGCTGATATTCCTAAAAGTTAGGTGAATTTTATTGCTATGCTCAGGAGAGAGAGAGATATGTCAGATAACCTAAACCTTCCAACTTCCAATTCCTTGCTTTATTTGAAAGACCAAGCTCATCCTAATAAATCCTGATGATTTGGCAAAGCATTTTTGATTGGGAAATAGGTGTAATTGCAAATATTATATTTGAAAAAGCTGCTTTAGGTTCACCCCTCCAAGATTAACTTTTGCATACATCTATGCTTTTAAAAAAAAAGTTTATATCCTTCTTATCTGTTGTTATTTCTGGTGGAAACTAACCCTAAGAGATTGTTCTAGCCTGTTAAACCTGGCCTGTTTACCATCTTGAATATCTTTACAGTCTAACACTGAAGCTGACCTGCTTGGTAACTCCTTAAAATGTAGGAGTTTTCCTTCTTTTTTGGGATTTCTTCCAGTGTAGGATGTCTAGGGAACAATGAGTCTGGAGTCTGCAGTGAAGAATTTTGTTCTCCTGAGCCCAGGAGGACCTGGTCTGGTTACTCCCTCTTTTTGCTGCTGCTTCCTCTGTCTCTGCATTCCACCATCCCAAGGTTTTGTGCTTCAGTCATAGCAGCCTCTGACCACAGCAAATGGAGAAGAGAAGGGAAGGGATGGATTTAAAGAGATTCTAAACAGGAAGCTGAATGCTCTGACAAAGACAGAATCTGCTTGTGCTTTCTGCTGCATGGGGCAGCTGGCTCAGAGGTAGTTTGAAAATATGGTTTAAAAGGAATGCCTTCACAGCCAAGGATGGACTTCTAAGGGAGAGCTCAAAAGGATGCTGGGGCACTAAGAGCTGCTTATTTCCATGCCCTTGGAGTTTGTGGTTGGGGTAAACCTATATTGGAAATGGCCCAAGTTCATGAGAGTTTGTTTCTAGTTAGTTCTAGTAGAAAAAGTTCTGAATAATTCTTTCTGAATAATTTTTTTTTTCACTAGCTGGAGTTTTTAAATTCAAGAAGGCCTTAAAAACTCACATTTGGACTTCTTTTAATTTATTCACTGCAAATGTATTAACTCAAACACAAGGGTTGTGAGCAAACCTCTTAAGAGTTTATTTGCATTTTGCCTGAAAGAAAACAAATCAACAATTGGCTGCTGTAGACATTAAAATATAGCACTTGAATTGTAACACTGCTGTGAAATTAAATATAAATGCTTCAGAGATCCAAACAACATTAAAGTGTTGAAGAAGATGGAATTTTAAATCTTGATTTCTGGCAGGAGAATACATATATAATAAACAATTAGGAAACAATCCAACTCCTTAGGAAAATAATTTCCTTGCATTAGTTCTTATCTGAGTCTACATTCTGAAAAACACAGTTAAATGATTGTGTAAAATATTTGTTGTTAAATGTGATGCCATGAAAGGTAAAGAGGATAAAGCAATATGAGCCTGATAATAAAACTGTGCTGTTTTTTGAAATGTGGTTTAATGAACAAGTTGAGTAACCACTTTGAAACAGACTCTGTTGCTTTCACTGACAGATTTGAGTATTAGCACAAGACTCTGTTTATGAGTTATGCAATTCTTTTTTCTTATGTTTTCCATTAAAATACAGGAAATAGCACTGATTTAGGGCTGTATTCTTAAACAGCAGCCAAAGACAGAAATCAGGGTATGAAGGAACTAGAAAATCATCTTTCTCTAAAAGCACTACTGTGCAAGAGCATATGTTCACTGATAATCTGTCCTATATGCAGAGCTGTCTTTATGAGAAAGGTAATACAGCAGCTTCAGGCAGGAATGAGTTTTGGCTGTTTATAGTTTATTTATCTAGGGTTTTAGATTGAAAAAAAGATACCTTCTAATATTTGAAAACCAATCAAACAAATCCCAAACTGAAAAAAAAACCCCACAAAGCCAAAAAAACAACCATATTTCTTTTTTCACTCCATCTGCAATTAGAAAATTAGATTTGTAGTCCCAATTCAGCTGCTGCAGAGTGGGAAGACAGTTGACCTAAAAGACTTGGTGATTTTGAAGTACAGAAGACCCTGCAGACCTCTACAAAGTTTGGGCTATCCATAGGAATTCCAACATCTTGTTCTACATGATATTTTTTAATTAATTTATAAATGTCATCAACTAACTTTTGTGGTCATCATTCAGTATTTATATTCTGGAATATCTTCAGCATCTTTCATAGAAGGGTCCTCTTCCAGTAACAATAAATTATATAAAAGTTTTTGTTGAGGACAAGGCAAATGTTTTCTTTTGTCCCTTCTTGCCAACTGCCTTTTGCAATTTCAAGTGAAGATTAGGAATTTGTATGGCACTGCTACCCTTTCTAAAGAAGTAAATTTCTCAACCCCTACGACCACTAGTGAGGTTAAGGAGAGTGAAAGAATTAAAAACAAATTGGAGTAGATGAAGAGAGGGAAAGCTAAAGAGACATGAAGCTTACCAGTTAATATCTGTAATGACTTTAGGTCCATATGGAATACTATTTAAGACATAACTCAGCATATTTTTATCCATAATGATTTACCTCATAAGGTAAAATAAAGCAAGCCTGCAATAAATTTCTTTAAAAAATTATAAACACAGCAGTGATTTACAAAGTGGGTCAAATGTGGTGATCACCACACCAAAGATGGAACTACATTATAGGATCAGCAATTTCCTAATGCTGAGCAGGATTCACAGGGATGGGTAATAATCTGCATGTAAACTACTCTAAAGCTGAGCAATTGTACTAACTCAGTTTATGATTCTGCAATAGTTAAGCTTTGAATACCAAAGTAAATTCTCTAGTAGGTCATGCATTCTCCCACCCAACTCAGTTGTAAAACTTCCATATTATACATTGATTAACTCTCCCTTTTACATTGATGGATTTAGTTAAAAGGTGAATTTTTATGGTTCTTTTTGTGCCAGAAACCACAAATGACAGATTTGTTACCTTTGTAGGTGTTGCACTGTGGAACAAGGCACAAACACTGATGCATGTCTTTGAGACAATTTTTAAGCTTTCTAAGCATGGGGTACTCTTGTCCTGATGTCTTTATTGTGAGCCCTTGCCTATGCAAATGCTTTCATGCTCAGAATAAACAATTGTGAAAACTTTATGCAGAGGATGAAGGAAAAAGGAGATAGCTAAAATAACATGGAAAGGAATTTGGAATGTATCTCTCCTCTCTGACTTTCATGGGACAGTGGCTGATTTTTTTTCTCTGTGCATGATTAGACACAGGTGTTCTGGAGCATGAATCTCCCCTTGCTGATCTCTTAACTCAAGGGGCAAAAGCTTTTTGTTGCTGGCTTATGGTATTACAATTGTAGAGTGATTTTATCTTGTAGGCTGTTCCTGTGTGGTCTTCTGAACGGTGGTCTGCCTTGCAGTGTGATTCAAATTAGGTCACCCTTGGCCAATTTGCCTCAGTATCCAGTCCTGCTCACTCCCTACAGTTCAAAAAGTCTTCTGCATTTAAAGAAGAAAGTATTTTGCTGTTTGGATGGATGATCTGATACATGATACAACTGTTTTCCACATATGTGCAGTCTTGAAAAAAAAAATCCTGCAAAATGATGAAAAAGCCCTCAACAACCCTAAACAAGAAAATCAGCCACTCAGACTCTGACATGCCAAGTAACAAAATTAAGACTAAAACTGCTCTCAAAGAAGAGAATTTGCAATGGTAATGGAATACATATAGGTCAAATAGTCTATCTTCACCTTTTCATCTTGATCGAAAAGCTTAACCCTTAAGCTTCTTGAGATTAAACTCATTTAAAATGTAAGCTGGGATAGGGTCTGTGGTCTTATGCAACCTATTTTGGTCACAGTTTTGTGCAAGAGCTGTCAGGAATACAGTGTTACCCACTGTACTGATTATTTTCATTATTAGTGTCCTGGAGTTGAAATACATCTCACAGCTAAATTAGGTTCAGTATTCATTTAGGTCATTGTTTTAATGTAGATCTGCAGTGTAAGTGTTTTTACTACCTTTTGTTAAATTGTAAAATTTTGCCACAGTTGACAGCAGTTTTGAGAGAAACCTAAACAACTTGAGGACAGTGATACCTGATGTGCCTTCCAAATGATGATTGGTATCTTGAGAATAATTATCCTCTGTGCAGTCATTTGTCCTTTATGTTCCTTTCTTCCCATCTACTTTCTAGAGGGGATGTTAGGGACAAAGGATGTAGTTGCTGCTAATATCAGATTCCAAACTCTATTATCTACTGAGATACAGCAAAACCTGTAATTGCAATAGACTTGAACAGCAAAGTGAGAAAAAAAAAAAAAAAAAAAAAAAAAAAGCTTATGTATCTGAGACAGCAAGCAGAGCTATGAAATGCAAAAGGGTAACGGCAGTTTCTCTAGGAATGAAATATTCATGTTGCTAACTTACATAAAACAAAAGATGGAGTGTTTTCTGCAGGGAAATTACTTTTGCTGATGAGCTCCATTTATGCATGATAGAGTTTTAAATTTTTGAAAACCCCCTTGGTTATTTTTTTCTCTTTTCAGTTTTAGCAGCTTTAATTTTTAGGCTTATAAACAGATAGATGGAAAATTTCTTGCTGAAAGGGTCTTATTCTGTTTAAAGTCGTATTTATTACATTCAGCAAAAATAGAATTGCTTCCGTCAATGACAATGAATACAAAATCAATATTTAAGACTGCAGTCTCATAGACTTCATGTTGCAAAGTGAGTGCTTCAGTTTTGAATTTCCCTATAATGAAATGCATCTTCATTTATCATTCTTCTTTTAATGTCCCCAGAGGTTGTAGCTTTGCAGCGCACAAGTGGAAAGCAGGCAGTTAGCAGAGGGAGTTGACAAACCCAGCTTTGGGTCAAGATTAAAGCCTGTCCCCAGAATTACCCCAGAGGTCTGATGTGCTTTCTTCATGCTCTTGGATCCACGTGCATGTGTTCCTTGTCTCCAAGGCAAAGCCTGGTGGTGTCAGTGGAAAACTCCTGCTCGCTCTGTGGGCTTGATGTGAAGCTGGAGTGAGGGGATCTGGAAATCTGGTCTGCAGCTAAGCCCAAATTCTCTGAAACATTCATGAGTCTACCTTGTTTTCTGCATCATTACAAGCAGGTTTTTGAAGGCCAGGTGATTACTGACCTTACTGGATTTTGGCCAAGATATCAGACTTAAAAACTTGTAAATGGTTTCTCCTGCCAATCTTTGGACAGCACATCACTTCAGGTAATATTCAACTTCAGCAGTTTAAGGTGAGTTGTTGGCTTATGTTCTGTGTCCCAGGGGAAAAAACCCTCTATGAGAATATAATTCCATCAAGTCTTAGAAAAATATGTTCTAGATAGTGCTAGGGTATACAGAATGTATAAAACAACAATAAATAAAACCTGTCTGTTTAAAATTAATACCATTACCTGATTTTCTTTCTCCTTTGGCTATAAATAATGCAGTATTCTTAGTGTGTATATTTAGATAGCCAAATGCAGCCAGGTTTGTCCCATAGAACAGAAATTTTGTAAATAGGCAGTGAATTTATTGTTCTGATTTGTTTAAAATTATAATATTTGGCCTTCTAAATAGGCAAATAATGAAATAGATTTAGTTGATTGCACACAACAGACAAAGAATATAGAAGAAATATGCATCATAGGGTGGAAAAAAATAGGTGCTTAAAATTATTTTTGTTTTTAAAGGCTGCTGTAGTTTAGAGTCTCTTGTACAAGCATTTCCAAAAATAAATTTGCTAAGAGTATTTTTGCCCTTGACTTTTCAAAGTGACAGATGTTGTAAGTTAGGAAAACTTCATCTTCCAGGCAGTAACCTTTTATTAACAGATCATAATGGTGGCAGAAGCATAACTCTTGTGACAATTCAAGATGATGAGCTAAGAAACAGAACAGGTTTGAAATGGGTATCGACAAATGATGAGAAAACCATTGTGCTCTCCTTGCTGTATGAAGTGAGAAGAGAGCATGACTTTAATACAGAGCTGTTCTAATAATGTAAATATTAATGCTAATAATAATGTAAATATTAGCAATGAATAGGTGCTGGTGATGGTTATTTGTGGGGAACAGACCAGGGCTGCATGCTCATGCTGTGGGTGCTGAAAAGCAGAGTCAGATCTGCTGCTGGTGGTGCAGCACAGCTGGCTGAGCTGCTCAAGGCACATCTGTAGGAGTTAACCAGCTTCCGGGCCCTCTGGCCCTCCAAGCTGTGGGACTGCTGTAGGGCAGGGAGCTGAATGAAGTCATGCATTGTTGGATTATGATTTTCCAACATTCAGGTGGTCAGAGTCTTTTTGCCCTTCTGGAATCTTTGGGCCAGACACAAGAAAGAGACTGAGGCTTCAGGGTTCTGTTTCTCCAAGGTTTATCATTTTGT
Source organism: Pycnonotus jocosus (assembly GCA_013400435.1). Taxonomy (NCBI): domain Eukaryota; kingdom Metazoa; phylum Chordata; class Aves; order Passeriformes; family Pycnonotidae; genus Pycnonotus; species Pycnonotus jocosus. Next base: position 111,082 of record VWYP01024213.1, read on the forward strand.
TTATTATTTCTTATCTCACAGTTCACTCTGTGCCCAGCGAGATCTGTCTTGCACCTCGGCCATGACACGACTGCCCGCCCCTGGGCAGTCGGAGCCCTTTTCTACCCCACATTACATATCTTAGTTTATATTTATATGCCAATACTTACTCTCTATACTAACAGGTCATTTCTACTCCGACCCAGTCTCTCTAAATGATATTGTGCTAATGTCACAGAAGAAGATGGAGGTGAAGAACAAGACGAAGAACCTTAGGGACTGCCCCAAAATCTCCATCTTGCCTCCATCCACTACTATTATAAAAACCTAAAACTACATACTTCTCACTCAGTGATAAGATAAACTACTCTATAGATTCATATAGAATTTCACACTTTTAAGATTTGTAATTCATCTCTGCTTTGTGCCAGGGTCTGTGACCCCTGTGGACAGGTGTAAAAACCCCCTTGTTCACCCCCCTGGACAGGTCCAGGGTATTACAGTGCCCTAGGACAAAACTCAAACTTCCTTTGCTCAGTTCCCAGACTGTCTGGCCAGGGTGTCCTGAGCTCCCAGGACAGCCAAAGAGATGCCCTGGGTTCTGACAATACATGAATCCCATGGTAGAGTGGGGAGTCTTAAAACATTCAGCTTATTGGCAAATTAATCATTGGATCATCTTCTTCTCCACCTGCTCGAATTTGGGTGATAGTTGCAGTATGTGAGGCCATAATTAAATTCAGTCCTTCCCTAGGTATATGAATCTATAGAGTTATTAATAGGTAAAATATCCTTCTTTCTTCTTTTTCCTCGCAGCATTCAGAGAAAAGGTCGATAGGGTTGAATAATAATTAACAGTTCTAGTAGTGTGCTGTTCTTCTGCAGCTCTCTAAAGGCCTTTGCAGAGCTGATAAATATAATTGGAGCTGATCAGAAACTTCCAGGCAGGACAGAGCTCTGCTGGAGAATGCTTATACAATAGCACTGACTGCTTTGGCTCTGGCCTTGGTTTGGCTAACGAGTTTTGATAACAGCAGAATGCAAGTTTATATTCTGTAATATGTAACAGTGGTTCTATAAAGGAGTTATTCCTACGAGGAAGTATTTTTCTGTTGATTTACATGATGGCTTGGAGAAGCCCTTATTGTACTGAGGCTGAATCTGTGCTCAGGAACTGGCCAACAGCCTTATCAAGACTTAATTTGAAATTAATATTTTGTGGTGTGTATTATATAATACTTGGTTTTAACAGTTAGCCACAGCACTCGCTCACCACCCTGGCAGAGTGCAAGAAGGTGTGGTGATTCCTTTGGCTCTGCATTACAGATGTCTTTTCTCCTTAGAGCTATCAGGTTGTGACAGAAAATGGCCTCTGGTAGCTGATACTTTCCTCTCTAAGCAGATAGGTTATGTGGTGAATGTCTTAGAACTTGTTATAAGGACTATTATTTAAAAATAAAACAAAGTAATATTGATTTTGATATGAGCAAAGCAAGCCATCAGATTTGATCTCAGTATAGTGGCAATAGTTATATTTTACTCTTCTGCTGTCAACTGCTGATGAAAAAACATGGTGGTAAATGGGAATCTGTAAAGTCCTAGGGAGACATCCATTTCAATATAACAGCAACCCATATAAACTTAGTGAATATATTAATTAGAAATCCAGGAGAAATACTAAACTAGGAATATTAACTTATAATAGGATTTCAAAATAGAAGGTGCAGAAGGTCAGAGAGCCGTAAAAAAAGCTCAAGGTAACACCTCGTGTCTCCAGACGTGTTCTGATGAACATATGAGCCACTATCATCTTTTACTCTGGTGTAGAAGAACTTCTCTAGGCTGCTGGGTTCACAAATTGGAGAGATTAGGTAGGAATTCACATTATATGTTTGACAAAACATCGATTTTCCTCCTCTGTTTGGATTTGTCAAAGGCAATAGCTCAAAGAATGGCTAAAAACCTGTAATTCTTTGGGTCCACGTTCCATCCTGCTATTATATATGATACTTTGACACCTTTTACCTTATATATTGGCACATTCCTCAGACATTTTAGGAATCCATTCTGAAATGTTTCACACTGATGTGATTTATAACACACTTGATTCATTACAGGGATTTTCTTTATGAATGAAGTATGATAATGTGCAAAGAAAAAAAGGAGCAAAAAAGTTTTTCTTCAAATAAATTCAAAAATAGATCCAGGGAATATTTTTAATCATTAGCATAAAGATGTTGCCACTTTCCAGAGGGGAAGACATTTTGTAGGAGATGTTTAGCCTTGAGGCAGTTCGTTCTTTACACAGAGGCATAAAAAATACAGCTCCTGGCTGTTTTTATCATTACTAATAAATGAATAAGCACACGTTCTGAAAAAACATGTTTTATCAGAAGGACAGGTTACACTGTTCTTATCAATAATTCCATGCAAGTAAAATTCAAGCCTGTGGGATTGTATTGTTGCAATTCTTTTATGCAATCACTTTTCATAAAAGAAAAGCAGACTGAGGTGGTGATGAATGATGGATGAAAATTTTAGATGTAATTAAAACAAACAAACAAACAAAAAGTTGAATTCCCAAGTTCCTTTAAAAAAGGGAATAAAAAAGAATACTGTAAAGCTGTGGTTTCATAGATAATATTCCATTAAAGTGAAATACATGCAGGAAAATGAGGCAGGTTTATGTGAGAGAGATTGACAAGCTTTAAATAGCCATGATTATGTGAATAGCTGACCTATTTTGCTTCCTATTTTAATTGTAGAGATGAAAAGATTGAGGATTGTGCTGGAGAATGCAACTGGAGCTTTTAAGGGAGGGGAAACAGAGAAACAGCAATCCTGTAGGAATACTGCAAGAACTCAAAGGAAGTTACCTAGTTATTAACAGGGCAGCTACAGAGTGATCTCACTGCTGCCATCAGGTGTGTGAGCATCATGAATCAATGATTTTTGGCAGGTACCTGAGGAACAGAAGAAAGATGATCCAGTCATTGGGGTTAGTTGAGATTATCATGGAGCCATTTCAAAACTAGGAAAAAAATTTCAAAGACAAGATCCTATTTTGACCACATAATATCCCAAATACAAGCAATTTTTATACTCACAGTCACATTTGGTGAACAGTTTTGTGAGGAAGAACTGTTATTTGGAGCTTGGAAATTTTATTCATCAGAAGAAAGACAGAAGCTCACTTAAAACTTCCTGGATGAGTGTCATCTCCTAATATATTTCCTCTTGCTAGTTTTCATACCAAGAGCCCAATCAAATTCTTCTCAATTCACTTTCAGATAGGTGTTAGTGAACACTCAGAATTTAACAATGTATATGAGCTTCAATTTCTTTAAATAATCAGGGAAGGTCTAGTTTTTTAATCCTGTGGTCCAATTCAGTAATAGCAAAATCTCTGCATTTTGTCTACTTCCTCTAGCTTTCCTAGTGTTAAATGAATGTTGATCTTTTTGTGCCTTTTACCTTTTTCAGAAAATAAACCAGCCTAAACATCTTGGTCTTTATTCAGTGACAGGTAGGAAGTGTGTAAGAGCAAAAGTTGGCCTATAGCCAACAATGGATTTTTGTTGCTTTTAGCTACAAAAACCACTCTTGAGTTCTGCTGTGCCACAAGTTTTTTTAACTCTGCTGGTAAAATCAGTGTCTTATTTGCTATAAATTTCTGTTAATATTAGTATTTTCCAGCTGGGATCAATGCGAATAACCTATGTGAGAAATAGATCACAACACAAACTTAAATTTTCTTGCCTTCTGCTTGCATCCATGTTACTAATGAAAAGCCCAGCATAAAGCTTGTAATTTTAAAAAAATGAATTATCAGAAAGGTCAGTCAGTATTCCCAGATCATGGAAACAGGAATGGTTTGGTTCACAGCAGAAGTACCAAGAGATGGATCAATCATAACATGCCATTCTTGCAATTTCAAAGACGCAAAGGCAGCGGAGACGAAGCATAAGCTGCCTGCCTTGACTTTTGGAGGAACCACATTCACCACAGCAAGGACTGCTAAAGCTGCTCTTAATGGGAGCTGCTGCAATCCACTGAAGGAGGTGCATATTCTTGATGGAGTTGGTTTTCATTTTGGTGTTGTTAAATACCTCTGAATGTTGAGTGTCTAATTTTCTTGGAGTGAGACTCTCATTCTGGCACATGTCAGACATAACAGAACTGCTATTCCTTATCAGCACAGATAACACAGCAGCATCTGGCAGATCATGGCTGCTTAAGAGGAGGGTGGGACCTTCAGAGACAATGCCAGCAGCACTGATTCAAACTATTTTTGACACAGCATGACGTTTTCAGCCAATTTCCCTGAACACTCCCCTGAATCTTTAGATTCCTATAAGCCTGAAGAAAATACAGGATCAGTTTGGGCAAGAATGGAAATGCCATCTGAGTAGGCAGAGTAGCCACTTGCTTTGATGTTGGTAGTGAGATCTCTTAAGGAGGATAAGTTGCTAGAGGAGGCAACTTAGGAAAAAGGAAGCAGGTGTTTGTTCTTCTATCAGAAAGAGAAATTCTGCACAAAAATGCCTAAAAATTGTAACTTTGGTGTAATATTTATTTTTTTCCTTGGCTATATAATTTTATTTCCATTCCAAGAGCAAAGTACAGCAATGCCCTGGAGCTGTTGATTATAGATTATAGCTTCATTGTTTTAAGTGCCTATTATGGATATGCAAAAGCATGAGAGGGTTAAAAAAAGGGATTAAGTACAGCAGCTCATAGTAAAGCTTCATAGGAGAAGGATTCTTCTAAATGCCAGGAAATGATATCTAAACCCAGTGATTCTTAGGAACAGTATGGCTTTATGGAAAGGGGTAGAGACAGAGAAGATACCACAGTGTAGATGTGCTCATTTGATAGAATGCTTATCACTCTCTCTAGACAGAACAGGATGATAGTAGATGAAAGTTGCAAGGAGTGACTTTTTATTATTATTTTATATAGGTTTGCTCAATAATGTTAACAATAATTATACAATAGCAATGTTTGTTACCTGTCCAGTGCATACAGGTTATGGCTCTGCCTGCCCATTTATTTAATTTCATTCATTTCTTTTGACATTTACTGGAACTAAATTTCAGTGGGCATTTTCAGTGAGGACCACACATACCAAAAAACTGGTGCCTAAATTCAGCTGTCATTGCCTGATGTTTCAGAACCTCCTTGGCACCAAAATCAGCATTTCCTGTATGTGCCACCATGTGTATTACTGTGTGTGTCACCCTCAGGGCAGCTGCCCTCTGTGTTTATGTTCAAAGGAATATGGCAAACGTGGATTAGGTGGATTGCAGGATCTACCTCTTTGCAAACGCTGTTCTTTTCTACTCATAAGCCAGCAAAATCTGTCTCTACCCTGGGGATGCTGCATCCTTCAGTAACCTAGAAAGGAGGACTCTTTACTCCCTTCCCTCCTCCATAATTATCCTGGCTGCTTTGCAGCATGTTTTGCTACAAGGGGCAAAGACCTTTAACCTTCTGCTGAAACAAATGCAAAAATCTCTACACTGTGTTTTCCTCTGCTCCTTGGGAGATATGTGGGTTATCCAGAGCACAAAGCAGAATGGAAAATTTTCAATCAGGGCATTTACTTTTTTATCCTCTTTGGAAAGGCTGTATCAGGAGATTGAAATTCAGGTGCATATCCTTCCTTTTCTGTTATTTCTTCATGTGAGTTTCTGTTCATCCTGAGGTTCAGTGTTTACTTTGTTTTTTTATATGCTAAAACTTAGTTTTCTCTCCACATTTTTTTTTTCTATCTCTGATTGTCCTGCATCAGGCATCTTCATTCTACAGTATATGAAGGTAGGATAGATTCAAAACAAAGAGCATTATATTGTTAATACGCTGTCCCAGTGAAATTTAATTCTGATAAACATGAAGAACAGACGAGTGTGCTGTGTGGTGGTCAAAACAGCAAGTACAGAGCAGAGCACAAGGGGAACAGAGAAGATGGTTATAGCCATGCAGAAGGTCCCTATCCCTGGAGACATCAGAGGCTGGGCTCTCATCAGTTGTTGGACAGCAACGTTTGCTCTGAGGAAGCTGATCTAGGTGAAGATATCCCAGCTTATTGCAGGGCTTTGAACCCAATGACCTTCAGAGCTCTCTCCCAACCCTACCGTGGGTCTGTGATTCAGAAACTGTCAGGATGGATGGGATGCTGGTGATGAAAGCATGTAATTTTGCTGGGCAAAGAGATCTGTGCTACATAGGGGCTGAGGCTGAGCCATATGGTAAAAGACTGGCTCTGAATTTCAGTTTATCTGAGTGTAGGAAAATTGCTCGTATCCGTCAGAAATCACGCTGTTTCTCCAGCTAATGCACAATCTCACAGCACTTGCATATTAAGCAACATTTATAAAAAATTCATAGACATAAAGAGTCCGAAGCATTCAAAATCCAATAGCAGGCAATCTGATGTTAAGATCTTGCAGAAAAATTGAACCCTACTTCCATTCCCCTGAGAGTTTGCAGTCACTTAGCGGTGCAGTCGTGGGCTTCATGCTCAATATCCTTCCACACTCATTGGCCCTGGTGTAGATTGTATTAGTTCAATGAACAGTCCTTAATGTGGGTTATCATGGACTCTATTTTATCTGGATTTATTACATCTGGCAGTGGTGTGCATCAGCCCAAGCTGTAAAAGTTCACTGCCGTGCTTCTGAGATGCATGCCTCTCTATCCCTGCTTCCTGGGAGTCCTCCAGCATGGCTGAGGAGATCGTGTTGGCCGAGGAAAGAAACATACAATCACGCAGAGGCAATCATATGTGGTGCTTTATTTGGGGTGCCCAGGACACAGGGGGACAGTCCCCAAATCATGTGTCCCCCAATTATACAGGTGCTTATGATTTTATAGTTCTTGCTTTTAATGTATTCCTCCCCTTTCTCCACCCTCGTAACTAGTAAATATTGATTTCCCCTTCTTCATTGCTAGCCCCCTGATTTTGGTTAAAACAATACTACTCCAACCCTTGTCTACTTGGAGCAATCTATTTTGATTTATTACCCAGGCAAGACCACACTTGAGTCAACTAGCACAATGGTTATGCTAACGTTTGGTTCTTGAGATATTCCTGGCCAGCATCAATATCTCTTCCAACTGCCCCTTCTAACCCACCACCATTCCCCACAATTCTGAAAAGCAATCATCATTATCTCTATACTATAATTAAAATAAACTTTTATCAATGTAATTCCTTGATTCTTCTTTAAAACAATAATCAAACACTGCTAATAGATATGTTTCTACCCAAACTTCTTGCTAAGCTAAGTCACACGTGAATTACTTAAGATAATGGAACTACATTCCTCTCTGTGTCCAAGGCCCAGTTGTCTTGGCCACCTCACCTCACCCATTCCACCTTCCCAATTTAGAATTTTATTAACCCTTACATCGTCAATCGAGACAGGAATGTTTAGCTGGGTGCAGTCTGGAATCTCTAGTTCCTGCTGCATTTTTGAAAGGTGGAAAAGGGATACAAAAATGTAACCTTTTGTACAAAACAACACAGTCACTGAATTGGTACAAGGCTTCCAGAGTGCCTTTTTTGTCTTCTACATTGATGGGCTTGTCTGCATTTTCATGTGGTCCTTGATTTTTAAGGATTTTCCGCTTTTGGAAATGGAAAATCCCAGTCTCCCACTGGTAAACAAACAAATCTAGCTCTCTGGTATTTAAGAATAAAAATCAGTTTGATTTTTGTTTTGTGTTGAATTGGAAATTAGGATTCAAGGTTATGAGTTTACATGAGTGAGATTTACAGTATTTTATTGTAATGCAGCCAGCTGATCAGTGACATTTGGGGTACTTAAGAACTATAGTATTTGAATTTGGTTTCTTGTGAGAATATTAGCAAATATAAAGTAGTTTACAAAATTCAGGTCAGCAGTTTAAAACAGACTGAAGAAGAAGAGCGTGACTTTGATATTTTCATTTTAGCTACTGTCATTTCATGTATGTTTTTTGTAGTGATGTCTACTTAGGTGAGAGCCTTGCTCTGCTGAGTGATATACAAATGCACAGTAGATAATGTCTGACTAAATGAGCTTCAATACAGACAAACTTAAACAGTACAGGTTCTGAAATTAAAATGAGGCCAATTGATTTGATAGGAGTAAATGGTATTTTTTCTATCAGATGAAGATTGCCCTAAGGGAATGGAAACAGCATTTAAGATATTGCCACACATTGGCAACCCCTCTGCCTAAAGAAATCTCAGAGGTTGCCATGGGTGTGGAACAATTTAATTTGGACAACCATAATCAATATGCAAAGACAGTTGAAAACAGTGAAATGAGTGTAGATTTCACAGCAGTTTCCAGTCTTAAGTTCAGAAGAAATTGTTGTAGTTACTGTATTTATTGAACTTAATAGCATTCTATGTGAGTAAGGAATGTTCTGCAGCTTTCTAGTTTTGCTACCATAGAGTCACAGAATTGTCGGGTGGGAGGGGATCTTAAAGATCATCCAGTTCCAGCCCCACTGCTGTGGGCAGGGACACCTCCCACTAGAACAGCTTTTCTACTTAACCTGGCCTCAAACACTTTGAGGGGTGGGACATCCATAACTTCTCTGGGCAGCCTGTGCCAGTACCTCACCACCCAAGCAGACATGAAATTTTTCCAAACCAAACAAAAAATAATATTTCCGTTTCACGTACATAAGACTAGCTGGTAGGAATCCATCATGACCTTCTGCATTATTTGGCCTTCCTCATAATACAACCTCTGCATAATTATATTCTCTTGCAATTTAAACAGTCGTTTCTGTATCAAATTTCTGTCTCATGATATGAACTTCTAGCATTCAGAACCATTTCAGAGTCTATGAAATGCAAAGAATTAGGTACATTCCTGGAAAAGTAGCTTGAGTACTCCCTCTCACTATTAAAAGCTTTCACCTCTCTTTCTGAAGTTAGCCAGCTTTCAGTTTCTAGCTATTGGGTTTTCTTATATACATACATAATCTAAACCTGTTAAAGTGCCTTCTGCTATCAGAAATCTCTGTTAGATTTTCTGCCTAGCTTGCTCATGACCAAGTTATACTATAATCCTTCATGATAAAAAGTGACTATGGATCTTCTACCTTGGTGAAGATGGATCTTAAGTCATCCATCTGGTTTCCCTCTGAATATCTTTCAGCTTTTTTTTCTGAATCATAGGTCTTTCAAAGTGAGCCAAAATGTACGGCATTGCCTTGATATTACCATATATATACCATCTATGGAGGCAACACTACCTCTGCTCTGTTCCAGGTAAATCCCTTATTCAAAGAATCTCTTGGCTACCATATTATGTCTAATTTTCTTGCTGAATATTTCATGCATTAATTGAATGATTACCATTTTAGCACTGATTCATGGAAGATCTCAGAGGATGTCATCCTCCCAGAATAAAATCTGGGCAATGCTGGGGGAATTGTTACGGATTAGTCTTTGATAAATTACCTTTTCTTGTAAAAAACATATGAGTAACACACGAAGGTTATTTGTGTGTGGGACAACAGAAACAGCTAAATGCCAAATGTGATGACCACGTTGTCAATGACAATATACTGAAATGAAATATAATGTGAGTATTGATTATGAAATTTAAGCCAATGAACCTTAAAATATTTGTGCTGAAATTACTCCTTTCAATGGCCTTTTCTCTTTCTTTAAAGCTGAAGAATAATGGAGCAATATATAACTGTTCAAAAAGTTGCCATGCTTATGGCCTGGGGAAGAAAACAGTTAAAAAATATTATTGAAGTGACATTTATTTCAACATATTTATTTCTGAGACAAATCTGTAAATTAACCTCTATACCTAAACCTTTCAAGGGGAAGTGCTACAATTATTTTTATGTAAGTGTTTTTAAAGAGCAAATTAAAAGAAAACAAGCATAATTTGCTGCCATTGAAGACAGAGATTATGGTTGTTAACATACATTAGTAGAGGGTGAGTAAAGATTGCTGGAGAAATTTCCATAAACACGGGCATAGAAATGTTTTACAACTTTTTTTTTTTAATAAATTACAGTGCATTAGAACTTTTTTCTTTCCTCTAGTCTTCCGCTTTTTTAAAGTTTTCAGTCTTTAATGTTAAATTCACTTAGTGCAGTCACCACTGCAGCTTGTAGTTTGCTGGCCTCCAGCTGTGCTGGGTTTCCACCAGGTCCTCGTTAATCACTGACAGGAGCTGCTGCTTCTGGAGGGAATGAGTCAGCAGAACGTGGAGAGAGCTCTGCTCCTGCAGCTCGGGGTGGTGCTTGGTGGAGTTTGTCACAGTAGTCAATAACACTCCATGTAAGATCACTGAACTCCTGTGAGGAAACAATAACTTTTATTGGTTCAGTCAAAGAGGACCCAAGCTGTTTTCAGTGAGGACAAAAATGTCCTCTCCTGCAGAAGGGGTGTCCCTGCTAGACTGGCAGATGTTCTCTGTCTTGGACATTATCAGTTTCTCTACTGGGTAAGATGCTGCATTTGCTGGAATGTAGCCCCTGAGAAAAATCACTGACAACTTTGAGAAGGTGCTGGCACCCTGGAAATGAGTTTAAATATGAGTTACAGTTCTCAAGAAAGATGAGAAGAGTCTGAGGGAAAGGTGGTGGGTAAAACTGTGAGTAATTTAGGGTTTCTGACAGCTGCTAAGCAGGAGTAAAAAGACAGAATATAAAGTGGTTTTTGTAAGCTAGAAGTGGGGATAAGCTGTGGAAAATGAGAAATGAAAAGCAGTTAAGTACAGGAAAGGTAAACAGTGGAAGATTTCAAAAAGAGTCAGAGGGATCTGCTCATGAGCACCACTTTGGAGATATGTGTAGTCAGCATTCCAGACGTAGTATGAACTTCTGTGTGTTAGGCTTAATTACACCCACCTGCTAAAATAAACTCCACCAGCTGATTTTTAGGAGCCTTTCTGCTCTCCTGGCCGGGGTACTTGTGCACCTACAAATTGTCTCCTTGAGAAAGCCACTGTTTTGAGGCCATTGATGGGCTGTCTGCCTTTGCAGTGGATGCTACAGACCCTGCTTTAAATTAAATTTGGGCCTGTGATGATCCAAAAATACCTTCTGTACAAATATAGAACACAATCTACTTATTTTGTGTAGCAAAATGTGTTTTATTTCAGTGATGAAAACTGGAGTACTTATCAGTGTGATATGCAAGTACTTCTTGATAGATGCCTGTATCATCCTGGAGCTTATTTAGGGGAGGGAGATGCTATTATCTTTATAGCTGGGAACACCAAAGTAAAAGTATTTCAGGTTGAACTTTCAAAAGCAAGCCTTTGATCTTTCTGTTGCGACATGCCCTGTTTCTAATACACCACAAGTGCTCAGAGACTGACTTAAATTAGAGATGTTGGCACTAAGGCATCCTTAATTTGGGTGTATCATTTCCTCATGTGTTTTGTTGATGTTTTCTCTTTTCCTCCCTCTGGCTCTCTAGTTCAGACTGCTTTCTCATGGAACTGAAAATGCTTTTCAAAAGGAGACCTCTTATAATTTTGGAATTTAATGAAAGATCAAGATTGTAGAAAATCTCTTCTTAGAATATCTTACTAAATCAGTGATTAAAAAAATCCTTTTTGTTGTTCTCATTGTGGGTTTGTTGGTTTTTTCCCCTTCAACCTTTCATGGAAATACTGTGTTTAGGGTAGGCATTTCCTGATGAAATGTTACTTTTTCCCTTGTTCCAGTTATATTTTGAGGGTTATATTTTGTGCTCACTGTTTGTTTACTCTTTTCTCTGTAAAAGTCAGTTTATGTTCATGCTCTTTCTCACCAGTTTGAGTAAAATATAATGCCATTTATTCAATGTAGTTTCTTGTTTGTCTGCAGCTAATTTTGTACTTTGATCCTCTTAAAAAATTCTCTTGCTTATACTCCCAGTCTCTTGTGGGAAGAGAATTGGGCAGGTATGTCTTTTTTGCAGAGATACAGCTGACAACTCCATCTCTTCAGAGGTACTAGGATAGAGGTGTTGTCTTTCTCAGCCTTTCAAGAAATGTAATATTACAAGTTAAGGCATGGAACCATTCTAAAGAGTAGTAGTTTGGGGTATTTTTCTAGTTGAGGGGAAAAAAAGACAGTATTTGTACATTTGTGTTTTGTTTTTTATGAGCTGCTTTCAAATTGAAATAGTTTAAAAACAAAAGACCCCACTCCCAAAAAATGTGCCTCTCCATACCACCCCTCCAAAAAAAAAAAAAAAAATGGGGACAGTTTATGAGTTTTCAAATATGTCAGGTTTTAGATGCAAAAGTTAAAATCCAAACATTAAGTTCCTGTCACCCTAGTCACCCAGGTTTCTAGTAAATGTAAAAAGTATGTGTGTTGATAAAAATTTACCTGTGGTGGGATGGTGTTTCCAGAGCACAGTCTTCATAACTTCTTTAACTTCTAGCCTCTTGCCAAAAATGCCATCAAGGTCCCTAATAATATTTATGGTGGCTTTCTTGCACTCCATGCTGATTTGTAGGAAATTTAAAGAAATGCCTCTGTGCTGTGATCATATGAATTTGTTCTTTATTTGTAGCTCAAGTCTTACTATTTCCCTTCAAAACAAAATTAATTACTGCTGGTGAAATTTGATGCAATTCCACTTCCCGCTTTCGATGGTGTAACCAGAGTTAACTGCTCGGCAAATAAATCTTGCACAGCAGTCTGTTGCAGTTTAAGAAAATTTATGCCATCGGTTGAGGGAACTGCTGGAAACTCTATACTCAAGGCTCTCCAGAACGTAATTGAGAATGTCAGGAGGAATCATTACAGAGCGGGCAATTGCCCAGATTTATCTGTTACACCAGACAGCTTTAAAACACTCAATGTGTGCGAGAGGGGCAGAGCTGCTCCAGCACAGCCGTGGAACACGGCCAAGCCACTCACACATTTGTTTTAGCTGCGTGTATTTTAAATATAAAGGAATGATTGCCACTGTCAGGTGCTTTATATGACTCGCATTAATATTGAGGAGAGGAGAGGATAAAACCCAAGAGCTCCTCTGTGGGTTGGATTTAGAGACTGGATACAGGGAATTCAAAGAGACAGGCAAGATACACAGACCTCGACCCTGAATTTTAAAACCAGCTGTTGGATTTGGACATAAAACATGAATCCCCCTGACAAGTCTTAAGGCAATATCTTTCCAATATTCTGATCAATGGTTTTAAATAAATGTCATCGATACACATTTATTCTGTCACTGCTCTATACTGTTGTCAGGTTTTATGGAGTAAACTTATGATCTGAGTGATGATTGTAATTGCTGTCTGAAATTTACTTTTTAAGCACAAAAATATGTATCTTTTAAACTTTTCAGAAATAAATCTGATGCTTTGGAAGTGCAATAAAGAAAAATGTCTGAACAGTAAAGAAAAACTACAGAGAACTAAAACAGGTATTACACAGTGCAGCAGTGCAGAAACTACCAATCATATGCAGAAACTTGTAAATTCAAGTGACTTGAACTCTAAATTATAAAGCATGCAGGTAAGTTTGATAATTTATGTATGAAAAGAAAATAAAGAGCTTTAGATTCACTAGCCTGTACTTGATAAAATATAATTTTGATATACTATCAATCCTGCGGTATTAAATGAAAGGCTTTGCACACCTCATTGCATTTTTTATACGAAAGATGCTAATTTACTTTAGATTTTGTACCAGATTTCCACTTAAAACCAAGTACATATTTGTTGGGAAATTTGGGAAAGGGCATATAAAATAGAGGTCCATGTTTAGCTAGGTAAACATGAGAGCTTATGAAAAAAGCAAAAGTATGAAAAGACTCAAATTCAAACACAAACAGAATGCTCAAGTGGCAACAGTGAGGAGTAATTAAAAAAGAGAGAACATGGATAAGGAAATTACATAAATCCAACCTTTTGTTTATTCTGTTTCATTTCTCTTAGAAATGCTGTCCAGTGAGACTGCTCTGCATTACTAGAAAGGATACAAGGATTGCAGATAATTTTTAGAAATGAATATACCTCATGTAGTCAGGAGCCACAGCTTATTGCAGAGCTGTATGTTACCATTTTCAGGAACAAGGAGAAGTGGGTTTATCATTGCCTGATTTACTTAAGCCTTGCTAATTTATTAGTGCTCCAAGTTCTACAGATATAAAGGCCACTATGGGTGAAACATTTCTGCAATCTGTGTGCAGACTTTGCTCTTACCATCTTCTCCTGGTGTGAAAAGCTGCTTCCTGTGGATCAACATCAGAGTGGAGAGACTAAAGGTCTATAAATATTCTAAATGCAATATATCTTTATAGTTCATGTCTACATGTTTTCTGATGCTGAACACCTTTGTAAATTGATTGAACAGAGGATGATTCAGCTGTGCTAAGGTGATGTATAGGCTCCAAAGCTTGCCCAGTATGGCTTACTGAAGGTCTGTTTAGAGCACAGTGTTACTGCTGCCTGATTTAAATCTGAGTCTTCATGAGGAAAGAATCAGTAGTAAACAGTTTATTCTGCTGGTTTGGGTAAGAGAGATGGCCCTCCTGTCAGCAGTATTATTTCTCATGAACATTTGAGTAAGAGGACAGATGCAGGTGAGCTTTATCACGTATACAACATCACTTTACACGCTTTCAGGGTTTTCCAGCCTTTAGTACTTGCACTGATGTTAAACATTGGTCCTTTTCAGCCTGTTCCTTGGTCATCTAAAGGATGATCATTTCAGTTAGTGTCAGTGCAAAGGGACACTGCACAGCTATTGCTCTGAGGGATGTGTGTCGTGGGAGGAATATGACATTTCTGAGAGACTCTCAGGGCCCTCACGAAGTGTTAAGATTATTTAGGTGGCTATGCTGCAGAGAAATGTACATTAACTTGAAATATGGGAAATATCTGTAATAAAGAGTTCCAGTTTATTTGATCAGGGAGAAAACCTAGATAAAGAAAACCCTTGGGTGTTTTTAAAATGTTCCTTAATGCTTTTTATGCTCCTCAAGATGCAGTGAAGGTCAGTGCAGTAGGAAATGTCTCCATTGATTTAGATAAACGGCACCACTTTGCATTGCATTCCATTTTCCCGTTTATCCACTTGAAGAGCTACCATAAGACTTTACCTTAGGCTGTCAGGCAATGTGCAAATTTTTCATAACCCCTGGTGAGGTTTTTAGGTTGGCATATCTCTTACCCTTTAGGGGAAGTACTTCCACAAAGAGGCTTTTTTATTAGCTGTTGTTATCATTGTGCCTGCATCATAAATATTGATTTTTGCTAATAATTATTTTCTCTTGTATTTTATTAACCTATAAAGCAGAATGACATTGAAGTTAATTTGAATTTAATATAAATATGAAAATAAAAATTTCTTCTTTCATATTTTGTGTGTCACCACAGTTATGTGTGTTACTGCAGGGTTTATAATGCACGTCAGAATACTGAGCCTGAATAACGAGACAATGTACTTATATGGTCAGCAGATTTCTTGGTATCTAATAACAGGAGAATGAATTTTAGGAAGCTCCAGTTTTGACACCATGGCCTTATGAACTCAGTGGCAGTTTTGAAGGTTGCATCACTTTCAATCCAAATACAGAAATTATTGCTATGGAAAGCCATCTTGTTTAATAGGTGGTTAAAATACCTATATATAGAGGTGTGTGTGTGTATGTATATCTGTGTATGTATATATATATGTAATTGTCCTCAAGGACAAAGAAATACACACACTGTACATGACTGCCACTCTTTATGAAAATATTACAGGTGGAGCACTAGTTGTTGTACTGGAGGTTGCTAGAGGTTCCCCTTATAATTGCAAAGATTCTTGTTTGGAACAGACAGATGTAGGCTTGTCAAGTCTCTTGCTGTCAATTTTATACTTTGTTTGCTGCCTTTTTTCCAGCTGTAGAGTTATTGCCCTCGACTTGTAGCTGCTCCTGTTCTTTCATCAGAGCTTCGTGCAGGCAGAGCAGGAGCTGGAGGGATGCTGTGGTGCTGCTGCACACACCAGTGAGCACTTGGCCTCTAAGGAAAACCAGGCATCTGTTGCACCTGAATATGTTTAAATCTATGTCAGTTGGGAATTAGGAATTGCTGTGACAGGAATGTTTGAAAGACAGATCAGCAGAGTTTCAGACTTCAGACTTGACTCTTTACTGGGTTGACAGTGCACATGGCCAAAGATTAGTTCTTCACCTAACAGTAATTATCACTGCACATACAAAACAATCAGTCCTGCAAAAAACTTATCCCAATTTAGCTGTGATGTGTAATACCACTGAACTGATGTTGGTTAAGACTGATGATTCTGGCCCTAGAAAGCTCAATGTGGCCAGTCCCAGGAACTCATTGTGGAAAGGAGTCACAGCCTTCTTCATGGTTTACTGGTGTCTTTTTCCCCTCTGACCCTTTCTCAACAGGAAAGGGGCTCATCTCATCTGGCCATGCCAACTTTTATGACAATTACTTCTGATTTCCCTTATTCTTTTGGTTTCAATATATGAAAGGTTCATACTCAGAAGTGTTATAAGATCAGTGTTTGTATTTAAAGTGCAATACAGATTTGTCATATGCACAGATTAATAGAACTGAGGCAAAAATACCATAGATCCTTTGCTGAAAATAGTATTCAAAATATACAGTTAAATTTTCTTTGCTAAGTTATTCTTCAGGGATTGAAGCAACTCTAAACAGAATGAAAGACAATGCAAGAAATTATCTTTTAACTTGTAAAAACTCTAATAAAAAATGTGAAACACTCTCCCAGAGGAAAACAACCTGTGAATAGTTTTCTGCTGGGTTAGCAAGCTGAACTGACTCCATAAATATAGTGAGACATGCCAAAGCTTATTTCAGCTGGAGGGATGATGCATGGAGGGATAAGAGGGAGAGGAATGTAGTGAAATGAACCTCATCCAGGAACAAGTGAGCTGGTGATCTTATGGGAATTCCCTTTGAGATGTATATTTTGGGAAACTGTAGATTTTTACACCTTATATAACCACTCATTGATTAGAACAAACAGGGAGATCTACCTCCCCTAGTAGTGGAGGGGAGTGTTAGTCAGGAGTGGCTGGCTCTATTGCAAGATTGAAACTCGCCCAAATTTGTGTCTCTTCCATCAGAGACAAATGACAAAACCACTGCATTCTTGATGCAAACTAGATATTGAAACTTATTTTGTTTAAAATTTCTTGGTGTCACCTTAATGGATCAATTTTTTTTTTTTAAGTGGCATGCTTTCTGTGGTTTAAGGAATAACATTTTGTTGGTCTACTCTGAGCAGTAAATGTTGAAAGCCCAGAAGAACTGTTTTTATAAAACATACCATAAATTAATATCTTCAGTTTAATTCTTCGGAATACTCTAATGGTAATAGAGATTTGGTCTTATCAAATCACATTGTATCAGGTTTTAATTTTAGATTAGCCTACAGATCATGCAGAAAGTAAAGTCAGATGAATTTATAAGTAGAACCACACTACTAAATTCACCTTTGGGAGTATATTGAACTACTACTACAATCAGTTTGAAACTGTCAAAAAATAGCTGTAGTGCAGAAAAAATCAGAGACAAATAACTGGTTGAAAGTCAGCTGTAAGAGTTAGAAATCCTCAGTGCTGCCATTTCTTCCCAGAATAAGGACAAATCTGGATCTTGTCATCTTTCTGCTTTGATGTGAGATTTCTTGTGGTTCAATTTGTGTTGGCATGAATCTATTCATTGAGATTGCATTTCCAATAAAAAATTTAGAGCTGAGTAACAGAGGGATTTCAAAAAACCTTATTTTTCCTTTGTCCTGAGAGTATGATATTTCATTGTGAACTTGTGTGGCTGGATGACATTACTGTTAATATCTTGAGAGTGGATGTCATAATGCTTATGAATTCCAAGATTAATTAGTTACCCTTTAAAGATTCCAGGCCAAGGCAGCACTGCCCTTGGTTGCAATTCTTTTTCCAGCAAAATGATACCACAGGTGACGTATGTTGGTTTTTTTTTTTTCCTTTGTGTGGTCACTGCTGTGTATTAGTGAGACAGAAGTACCCAAAAGCTACTAAAATTATTGACTTCATATATAACTCATATGATTGATATGTAGAGGTGGCTGCAGATTTAGCTGCATTTGATACAGACAAGTGGATTAGAAAGGAGGATTAGCATATCTAAATTATAGGGATGAATGGGGACTTAGTAACAACCAGAGTGATGAAAAAGTATGATTTCTCATAAGTGTTTTTTGTTGATACCATGTGGCTCCAGTTCTATTGCCCAAAAGCACATTACATGTTCTGTAATCCTTATTTCAGCCACAAATGACAAAGGTACCTATCAATACAAAGACATTGAGGTACTTTTGTATTGATAGGTAAACAAGATTTGGATGTGTTACACTGAACTTTTTTGATATAATTTCTTACCTAGCAATTATCTACTGCTGGAATGGTCATAGATAAAACAAAGAGTAGAAAACATATATTTTTGGCAAGAATTAGAGTTTATGAGGAACTTCATTGCATAAAGTATGAAATTAAGGATATATCAAGTTCCCGCAGAAATGTTTTCAATTACCCAGGTATCACTGATTGTTCTGCTGCTAGGTTAGATAAAAGGAAATATTTCTGCTGAGGAGTCTCGTGAATCATTTAAAATATAGTAAGATATGAGTTTTTATATTGCCAGAATGTGAGTCTTAAAACAGTAGAGTTATGGGAAACACTGTTTTGTCACTGATTGGCATGGTCCCATTGAGAGTCTATAATGAAGAATCCAGAATTAAGTAAACACTTGTGTTGAAAAATAAGCAATGAATAAATCAGAGAAGATTGAGAAAAAGAAAAAAAGTTACTGTATAGATTTTATGGCCTCAAATAGAAAACCAGGAATTAAAAGAGCAGATAGCCAAATAATTTTATGGCCTTTTATTTAAGCAGTTATTGTACACCACAGTCATTGGGATACAAGACAATATGAAATTATGTTTGTTTCTGAGGCTTTGTTCTTGTTACTGCTCCTCTTTTATCTCTGCAGTGTTTCTTAAAGAAACTTGCTAGGCTCCTGTATACTACTTATTTGCAGTCTTTCACACTCTAATGTTCCTTTTTAGGGTGTGCTGAAGGATTATATCTACAGTCATTATCTTCACAGGGTAGTCTTCTATTACTTGTGCATATTGGCTTGTTTCAGAGTTACTCATTTGGGACCGCTGGGTTTTATTTCTGTGTTCCTTAATTGTCTTTTATGAATGACTGTTTTGATAAAGGTGCAAAGTGATGAATATACAGTCAGCTAATTTTTCAACATTTTCCCTTCAAAAGATGGAAGGTAAAGATGGATTTGTAACTTGTTGCAGACAGGTTTCCCTCTGTTATTATTGTAGATCAGTGATACTTTAAATGGTTTTAATTTTGAGACAGAAGTCATGAATCATTACAAGAAGCTGAGAAACTGCACAAACTTTTTAAAGTTAAAAAGAGAGGTCAAGCTGAGGGAACTGCTAGCCCCATAAATGTCCCTTTACATAACATAATGAGATTCCAGGAGGCATTTGTGTCCTTTGTGAGTTTCCTTTAAAAGTAGCAGGTTCCAGCCTATTTGTAAACACATTAGCTGCATTTCCTTCTGTCTTCAAAGGGATAAAAGTCATTGTAAGAGAGTGTTTGAGGCTTTAGGAACCATCCTTGCCCTTTTTTTCACACTCCACAGGCAGCACAGTGGTAGAATACACAGTGGGATACTGACTTTAAAGTCCTCATTTTACCCTTAAAAGCTGTGCTGCTGACAGTGCATTTTTGAAAAGGTCTTTAGCTTGAAGTGGCAAAAAAGTCTATATGCTAAATACGAGAGACTTTGATGTTTTTTGTTTTCTTCCCCTCTGAAATTTTAAATGGGGTTGAAAAGTCCTGTGAATTGAGTGACCTATCCAGCAATAGATCTTGTCAGTATGTTAGGTAGATTTGAACGAGCTTTGCTTCCAGCTTTTTATAAGAGTTGATCACATAATTTGAATCTAGTTTTACGTATGTGTCTGAAATATGGCTTTAAGAAAACAGAGAAATTTGTGAGAAGAATCATTCTTCCTTCTGTTTCTATTTTCTTCTGTTTCTGGAACTTCTATTAAGAGTACAGCTGTATGCATTGGTGCATAATTATTTGCAGTGAGCAAGGGGGAAGCAAGCTGTACATGGAAAAAGAAACCTATGGATTTTGGAATGGTTGATTGTTTTTACAATTACTCAACATGAAACTCCTGGAGTATTTTTGTTCTTTACTAGATATCTAGTATCTACATATCAAGTTGGAATTTTGATGGTTCAAAATTTCTTTATCAAAATTATCAAGGATCTGTAATAATAGTCATTATATTTATTCACGTAATCTGCAGAAGTGTTGTTCAATGACCTCTGGTTAATACCAGTTTGATAGGTCTATATTAATATCAAATATCCATCTATATCAAATATGCTGTACACAATGTTTAAGTTTCCATTTTAAATGGTTCTTTTCTGTTGCTGCCTCTCTTTTTGACTTGTTGATCATACATTGACTAAAAGGTGGAAATAATAAAATCATTCTAATGGAGAGTGCTCTTGTTGAATTTGGCTGTTTTATATTCTTCACAACTGATCTCTGTGCTGTTCATATCAAAGCAGTCCAGCCTGTTATCTCTGAAAAGAGACTGATATTTTACGTGTTTGTTCCCTGGGTTTTTTAGCTTGTGAATAGACTACAGAGGTCTTGAGAAGTTTTGAGGTGTGAATTGTGAAGGGCAAGTGTTATCAGCCCCTACAAAAGTCTTGGGGCATTGAAAGTGCTCCTCTGTAGCTTCACATTCAGAACAATTACTGAGACTTGCATAGGGCATGTGTGCCATAACCCTTTTTGCAGTTCAGCCAGTTTTCCTGGCATAATTGACACAGACATAATTAAGGCATGTCTGTACTTGGCTGTGAGGCTTTGTTACTACAGGAAGGGCTGCTCATCATCTCTGTGCTCCTTCACCCGGCCTTTGACCAGCATCATGGTGACAGGTGCTGTGAAAGCCATGTATGAGGCAGAACAAGAAAAATCTCATATTTAGAAAGCCTCTTTCTCTGCTTCATCTTCTGCTTAAGAAATCTTGAGGTGTTTGATGCAGACTGTAGGTGTATAAGAAAGGATTACAGGTGCCTTGGGCCCTAATAAGTCACAACTGTACTAATTACCAAAGAAGAGGAACAGCCTGGCCTTTAATGGGTCACAGCTGTGACTGATAAAGTGTCATAAAAGGAGTAGGTTGGCTGCTCAGAGGGAGGACTTTGAAGAAGAACAACCTGGAGAAAAGCTTCTAAGGAAGGAGATAGTGAAGGAACAATCCAGAAGGACTGTGCAAAATAGGAGAGAGAATTCCTGCTGTGAGGTCAGTGTGGGTATGCAGTCACAGCCTGTTGTTGGAGCCTGCAGTCACAGTCTGCACGCTGATCCCTGCAGTCAGAGTTCAGCAGAGAATAACCAGCAGTCAGAGGCTGCAAGGGAAACCTCCAGCAGGAGCTGCTGCAGCCAGAGTCAGTGAATGGTTGGAGTCAGGATGGCTGAACTTTACAGAGGAATAAACCAGGGCCCTTTTCATGCTGTGATAAACAAGGAGTCTGTGTCTTGGCTCATTTCTGCCCTCTAACAAAAGGGCTACTGCAATGCAGACTGCCAGTAAAATAATAGTCTCCTGCAAATTTCTTGTCTGGATCATGTTTCAGATGCCAACCCCTATGTTCATCACTGTTCAAATCCGGGATGGGCATATGGTCATCTTTAACTGGTAGTGCTGTTTTCTGCAGTGATGTTGCTCCAACATTGCTGATGTACATGAACATCCAACACAAGGAGGGTTAGATGTCAGATATTCCTGACTGCTGGAATTTTCTTTTTAAATTGGATGGAGGGCAAAATAAATCCAACAAGATAAGAGTAACGGAGTCTGGAGAGTGTGTGAGGGGCATTAGAACACACTGGGGACCAAAAGTAGTCTCTGAGTCTCAGTAGGTACCTCTTGAGCTGTTGGTTCTTACCTTTGTACCAAGGTCTCCAGGGTGGAAGGCTGATAATGAATTCAGTTTACTGTCTGTTCTTTTGAAGGCTCCAGAGATCAAAGCTCTTGAGGAGTGATGATGGCAATCTCTTGTAATGTTAAAACTACTGTTAAATTGGAATTAGATTCTGGGGCTGACAACTTGTAGCCAATGCAGATTTGCACCTGCATCACTTTATCTCTCAGCTATCTACCTGGAGCACTGTAAAGAATTCCTTCAGTAAGCAGATCTATTCACAGAGGAGTTAAACCTGCAACTTTTGGTGCTTTTCATTCTCAGTCTGTGATTCCTCCTCTACCTTGTGTCTTTTTGCTTTAAAGTGGGAGGAGTTTGGTAATTATTGATATACTGTTTGGGTTTGGTTGTTATTTGTTAGCAGGAATTAACCTTTCCCTGTCCAGAAGCCCAGGTAATGGATGGCTTTGGCACTCAGAATTTTTGTGAAATGGTTGTTGGAGAAAGAAAAGTGAATGCTTAACACTGGCATCACTGCTCCCCCAGGTGAATAACTTGGAGTACCCATCTCTTTCAGAAGAGTGAATATTGAGCTCACTGACTACACCTGACTCCTCCTGCTGCTGTATCTTCCCTTTCTATTCTTCAATTTCCAGCAGCCTGCTGGTGCTGGCTCTTGGTCATCTCAGGGGGTGTGAACTGGTTTTGTCCCTTTGCAAGCTCCATTAGGCCTATGTGCAGTATTCTCCTCTTCTTGAGGTGAGCTTAGGATTTGAATTTAGACTACACATATGGAAAGGTATTGGACTTAGTATCCACTTCAATTAGGCTTGCATTACCCTGGGGAACCTGGTGAAGTATTCCTTAATTAAAATGAAGCAAGTGTGATCCCCAAGCAGGGAGTCCTACCTTGTTCTGCTCTCATAAACACACATAGTATTTGATGCTGTCTTCAAACAGAGGTGGCTGAGGAGGATTAAAGTATCTTCTGGTGTCAGATTTATGGATGGGAAAAACTCAAACTGTTTTTAGTATTAGCAGGTTTTGCCTAGAGCTTTAAATAAAGAACTTTGGGTTTTTTCCTGGGTTATTTTTCTCATTTTCACATATGTTACTATAAAAGGAAACTGTGGGTGTTAGCTGCCTCTTCTACCAGACTGTTCATAATCATTGCCACACACTTGAAACTCCCTATACATTGCACAACTTCAAGGCATAATTCCTAAAGTGCATGTCATTTTGGAGGTTCAGGTTTTGCTATCGGGGAGAAGATTTACTTCAGCGTGGCATGGGTAATTGCAGAGTTAGCTATTTTAGTGAAAAAAGTTAAATGAAATATCAGTTGTTACTGTGAGACTTTAATCACCAGGCAATTTTGAGTGCTCTGGCACTGCAAACAGCACAGGGACTGAGCTTTCTGAGTAGCAATCCTTTCAGTTCATAAATTAGATGATTTTAATGGTCCACAAAGTGCATGGAAAATACTATTTTCAAAGATGTGAGTAGCTGTTCCTAAGCAGCCGTGATACTTGTTCATCTGTGAGAAAATCTAGAGGGTTTTTATTTTCCTTTTCAGTTCTGAGGTAAAAAAGAAGGCATACATTGAAATGAAATTATTCAACATTTATGATTGTGTTAGGTTGGACTTTTCAACCTTATTTGTTTTTAAAATGAACTTCTTATTCACTCGAGTAGTGAGAAATAACATTGGATTCAGAAATCTCAACAGAAAACAAAATGTGAAAGGAAAGAAAATTTAAGCTCATATTGTGCTGTAGGTACAGATCACCTTTTTCCCAGGATAGGGAAAAAGGATAGGGAGACTGGCAGATATCTGCAACATTGAAGGGAGAGGGAGAAATTCCTTTCTGTTGCTATTTTTATGAAATAGGTCTCCACAATATACTTGTATAACAAACTGGATTGTCTAATTTACCTGAAGCTAAGTTACTAATTTTTTTTGTACAATTTTTTAATGTCAAAAATATAATAAAATAAGAATTTTAGTAGCATGACCACTTTTAAGGGTGAGAGAGGGGAAAACAGCACATTGGCAGTGAGGGTCAGTGCCAAATCCTACTTGTTTTAATCTTGCCGAATTCCCATTGACTGACACTGGGGGATTCTTCTAAGTAGGGTTTTGCTTGGAGCTCTATGAATGTTAGAGCTTATGCTTCTCATACAAATTTTTTAGGAGGGTTTTTCTTCAGTGGGTTAAAAAAAAAAATATCATGTACTGGTTTTATACTTTCAGAACCAGGCATATTGAGAAACAGAGATTTTTAGGTCCAGTTTTAAAGCCTTGCTGTAAGAATAGGAGATAGTGACCATATATATGTGTGTATATATATATATATGTATATTTTACCTGTGATCTATGCACTGGACTTCCAGAGGTCAGGCTTTGGCCTGCTCACGAGACTGATTCAGGGAGTCAGCCCTTAGAAACAAAGGGGTCCAGGAAGGATGGATGTGCTTCAAGAATGAAATTTTGGAGGTGCAGTAGCTGACTGCTCCTATGTGCTGCAAGATGAGCCAACAGGGAAGACGATTGGACTGCATGGGCAGGGAGTTTTGAAGGAATTGAGGAAAAAAAGGAGGGTGTGTCACCTTTGGAATGAGGGACAGGAAACTCAGAAGTATTTAAGTATGTTAGGTCATGTGGGAAGGAAATTAGAGAGGTAAAAGCCCAATTAGAACTTAATCTGACCACTTCTGTGAAGAACAATTAAAAAAAGTTTTTATAAATACATTAGTGGCAAAAGGAGTGGCAAGAAGAATCTCCATTCTTTATTAGACATGATGGGGGGAATGTAGTCACCAAAGATCAGGGAAAGTCTGAAGTATTAAACACCTTCTTTGTCTCAGTTTTCAGCAGAAAGAGAGGTTGTCCTCAGGACAAGCATCCTCCTGGGGTTGTAGATGGGGTCAGGGGGCAGAATAGCCCCCCTGTTATCCAGGGGGAAGCAGTCAGAGATCTGCTGAGCCACTCAGATGCTCACAGCTCTGTGGGACTGGATGGGATCCATCCCAGGGTGCTGAGGGAGCTGGCAGGAGAGCTCACCAAGCTGCTCTCCATCATCCAGCATCAGTCCTGGCTCACTGGGGAGGCCCCGGATGAGTGGAAGCTGGCCAGTGTGACACACAGGAGTGNTTCTGTATACACAGTTCTCATTCGGGTCCTTGCTGTTGGGACTATGCTTTTTCTTGTTTGTTCAGTGGAGGTCTGCTATCTTCTTCAGAAGTATTTGCTTCCACTGTAACACCCCCTTGATTCACCCCAGTTAAAATGAAGAGGAAGAAGACAAGATAGCACCAGAGTTCTCAAGTATTTACCTTTATTAATTTCCATTATATGAGATACTTTAAAATGTTGTCTAAAGTTATACAAAAAAAAAAAAAAAAAGGAAAAAAAATTTATGCTTTTCATTGTGGTTGGACTCCTAAACTTGAAATTCATAGTTTAATGAATCCAGATTGTATGTGTTTATTTACAGCATTCTGAGGCTTCCTGGAGATTTATCTTGATCATATTAAAATGTCTGGCTACACTGATGATAGCTGAAAGGGACTGTGGTTCAGTGGTACTGGTAGCCTCTGTACTGGCAAAAGTGTATCATGGGCAAAAATCACATCTTGTCTAGTTTCTTTGTCTAGTGTTGTTCTACTTATCATAATTCTGGAAAGGTTTTGAGGGTTGCAGTGCATGAGTTGGATTCAAGTCTTGTGTGATGAATCATTGTGACCAGAAAAAAGAAAACAATGGGTCCAAATATGACTCTCACTCTGAACAACAATAGTGAAAACAGCTTTTTCCAAAATTATATTCAATCAGAATTATATCTGGAGTGCCTATAACAAAAGCTCTCTCCCTATAATCTTGCATGGTTAACTTTTAAACAAAAACAACTGATGAGGACATTTTCTTCTCTTCCAACAATCTTGCAAGTATAATAATACTGAAAAAGTTTTGTACTCAGAAGCATTTCAGCTGATAATACAAACCAGTCCACAAAAGCTATTCTTACTCCAAACAACCCTCATGAACCTTCTAAATGTCTTAATCTAGCACAGTACATCATCATGGCTCATTAGATGCTGTGAATGGCATAGTGCAGTGACTGGATATAGTTTTTGAATCATACTAATTTCGAGAGACTAGCACTCTCGTGCTACTTTGCCCTGGTACAAGCTAAATTTCTATTAGATTTTATTAGCTGCTGCATCAGTCATTTGCTCTGACATATATTCTACATTCTTTTTTGCTGTCACATCATTTACCTCACTGGGCTTTGCTTGAAAACCTGTGTCAGCAGAATGTTCCAGATGCATCTGGTAAATTAGCCATACAAAAATATGTGCTTGTATACTACTGAGAGCAAAGTTTCGCTCATGCCTTTGATTTCTGAAGCTCATGACCTTAACAAGATAGCATATGCCCAATCTTTCAGGCAGATCCAAAACCCCAGTTCTGACATGTTGGATGTAGCAGACTTGTCCTGCATAATGCAATTAAAAGTGTGCAGATTCTGAGGTCTAATGCATATATTCCATAATTTCTAATTAAAATGTCTGGATGATGTCAGCAGTGATTTGAGATGAAGACAAGCAACAGGGGCAGGGCAGAGAGAAAATGTGGCTATCTGATTGTATTGACCTGAACTCTTAAGCTCAGAGACTTTAGATCAACACATGAACTCAGGAGCAGCCCTGTCTAAATATCTGTGTAGAAATACTTACAAAACTCACACTCCAATGCCGTCATAGCAGGCAGACTCATAGAATGCCACCATAACCTGTGAGTTTTCTGCTAAGGATGGTATAAAATGGTACAATTTTTCTTTTGTCAGTTGATATATGGAGGATATCTTTGGATGTTGTTTCTATTGAATTAAATGTGCTGCTAGAGGTTAAATTTTTCTCTCTCTCTGTCTAGGGTGCACCTCCTCCTCTGCACCTCTCTATGATTTTCATCTTGATGCCTCATTTAAAAGAAAATCAGAAATTCTCCAATAACTACTTTGTTTCTAATAAAGTATATTGGCTGATACTCCTTGAAATTCTTTCTTGGGCACCTTCTCTCTTTCTTCATGAATGTTGCAGTTATTTCTTATCAACTTAAAAGAGTTATTTATGGGAGATATAGTTCTTAGCTACAGAAAACATGCCACCATGTACTGGCTTGATTTTGGAGTTTGTGACTATTTTGAGGATGGTAGTGGCAGGAGCAGCTTTGATTTCTCATAGGAGTATATGTTGTTTTCTTTCTCTGGAGAATGCTCTCCTTGTCCCTGCTTGGGTGATAATTAAATCTATGTATGTGTAAAACAGAATCAGGCTTCCTGTGCACTAGTCTCGTATTCAAAATAAATATATATATTTTTTATCATTTTTGGAAAAGACAAAAAAAAAGAACTTGAAAATTATCATTTTCTTTATATTACAATGAAAAAAGATTTTGGGATAGCACAAACAGAAATTTTCCAATGCCACAGAGCATTTCTTTTAATGTCTTCCTCTTCTTATGGACTTTGAAGGACGTTTTTATTCTTATTACATCTTAAGACAGTTTATTTTCTCAGTAAGCAGTGAGCCAGGCATGAACTGAATACCCCTGATCATCAGATACTGAGGAATCTCTCTCAGTGGTCTTTGGGTGACTTCTGCTCTAGCTCCCCTGGCTTCCAAGCTTTTTTTGCTATGCTTACTTTCACCTCAGGTGAAGAGTTTTCTGGAAAGAAATAATCAAAATAAAAATACTCTCCCCTCCCAATCAAAAATTTATGAAAAGCCAACAAGCAAACCTGTTGTTTGCCTCTTTTCAAAATCTTTTCTGTGAAAGTAGACCAGTTCTATCCTATTGACTTCTAAGCCTTCATTGTGTATCACCTCTTGTACAGCTTTCTATAGATTTTCAAGGAGCTGCATGCTTCAAAATTATTTGGCTGTATAACCAAGGTGAAAGTTAATAATTCTGATTTGTTGAGCTGCCTGGTTTGGTTTGCTTTGCTTTTATTTTTGCTTGGTCATAGCTGCAAACCTTGAGTAGAAAAGCCCATGGATATGGATGTTCTTTCCTGTGTAAAAACAGTCATATTGGTCAAAAGGGAAAGGATTTCAAGGCCACACAAATTTATCAAGAATCAGTGTATTGTTGGATTATTTATAATTACCATCATTACAATAGCAAGATTTTGTCATATATAGATCAGAATTTTTCATGATATTTAGTTATTTAATGTCACAGAACATATATTCGTTATTCCCAGAATTTTTGTCCAAGTTGCATGAGATTTAAGTGCAGTGTTGTTCCCTGACTCTTAAAACTGTGGGCTCTGCTCCATATTCTCATCTTTCTAAAGCACTTTTTATTGTGCTAATAGAAGAGTTAAAAAATAGTTTTATGTGTGACTTTGCAGTATAAATGATGTATGTCTGTTTCAAATATTTCCCTGTAAGTAATGCATCATTAGCAGATTATGCTTCAAATTGGTGTCTCAGAAGAGGTAAATTTTCAGGCAAATTTTTGAATATTTTCAATATTTTCTCATGAAATGTCAAAAGAAACTGACAGAGGAAATAAAGGTACCAGTAGGATGGTTGCCTGGTGTTTTTCTCTAAGCAGTCATCAATTTGATAATCACAGAAAAAAAAATTTGACAGTTTGATTTCTATTTTGCTGTTGTTTCTTCCTAATTCCTTGAATGCTGAAAAAGATCAAAATCTTTGATGCATCTAATACCATGATTTAACCTTTGTTTAAAAAACAAAAGAATGATATATAATTCATATTAATTCAACATTACCATGATCTTCCTTTCTAGTTTTTTTCTGACAATTTGTAAAGATATGATCACTCTCCTTTGTTTCAGCTGAGCCTTAAAATGTCCATATTTTGACCTTTTCAGAAGCAGAACTGACTGACTTGTGCTGTCTTTCTTTTTTCTTGTATTATCAACAGGCAGTATATTTTTGGAAAAAAATTGTGGTGCTGCTGACAGGTTTTGTCTTTACATAATTGCTAAGAAACCTTGCCAGTTCTCACACTGGACAAAAGGGTAAACCACTTATTTATAAAAATGTTTCAACTTGACTGTGCTCACATATTCATTACAAGGAATATGAATGATATTATTTCTCTATTCAACAAGGGAATTTGAATTTGTATGGATATTTTATTAATTATTCAGGTTTTCCTGTCTCAAAGTTTCTAACATTTGGGCCATCCAGTTAAATGGTGCTTTCTGGAATAATTATATTACATGAGTAGCACCTAGAGGATAGTGAGTAGTCAGAAATGGATGCATGACAAAAAGCAAAGTAGAAAAACACAAGCTGGGATAAATTTGCATTGTATGATTATACAAAATAGCAAATAAATTAAAAATAAATTTATTAAATAAATTATTCAAGAAATCCTCATGTAACTTAGAAAATAAGTGAAAAAAAGACTCTATTTTTCAGCTGCAATTTGTTTTCTCCCATTTGCTAATCACTACATTATTTTAAAAGTAGAGCCCCTGGAAGTACATTCTGAAAAACACTGATACACATATGCTTTTAAGATCTGTATTGTTTTTTTTAAGAATATATGACAGAGTCCAGGAAGGAATTCTGTTTCCAGCTTTGACCTGAAAATTTCACTGAATCCTTGGGTCTGGATGGATTTATTTTGGAGAATAGGAACTGTGTCTTCAGTTTTGCTGTGATCTGAAGAGCTGAGCTGTGTTTTCCCAGCTGTTGATGTGGTGCCAGGATGTGGATCTATTCACCAGGAAAAATAGGTCAGATTGCCCATGAGAAAGCAAAAAAAAGTTTGTCTTTTATTCTTTGGAAGTCATCTGGGTACTGCAGAGTGGGTTAGTGCAGCCGTCTCTGGATACCTGGAGGGCCAGCTGCTCAGCAGAAAACAAGGGCAGGCTGTTGGTGCCATAAATCCCATCCTTGGTGATGTCTTGGTGCCTGTGCTGCTTGCACTGACAAAGCATTTGGCACAGAGAGGCTGCTGATCAAAGGTGTAACTTCTCAGGTATGAACTGAAGTGTGGGACAAAGTGAACAAGGTAAAAAAAAAAAAATGAAAATGAGCAGTTCAGTGGATAGAAAAATATTGAGAAGGGCTTAAACATCAGAGTGGATATTACTGCAGTGGCAAGCGTGGCATGCTCTGGTGTGCAAGACCTTCATGTGTGACTTGAAATAAATCTTGAGGTTGTAAACTGGTGAGGGAGGGGAAAAATGGAAGCAATCCATAGCATAGAAGTCGAAATATACTCCAGATTAAACAGGTTTGCAACACTAGAATGCACCAAACGATTGAAATAATTAAAGGGGAGCTATTGAGATATAAAAATGGAGATGAATGCTCTCAGTGAGAGCAGTGTAGCATTCCTTCTCCTCGTGAAAGATGCGCGGCAGCCTTTGTCTTCGGAGATAAGAGCACAGTGCCAAATCCCCAGCGAGGGCTGCCTAGCAACTAACCCACCAACTGAGGGCAATGCAGCAGTTAATCTCTTTAGTAAGCAAGTGTAGCTATTAATTTAATTAGTTGAGGCAGCATACCATGAATCAGTATGGTAAACCAGAGAAAAAAATTTTAATGATGGTTTTTTCGAATTCTAAACTTGAGTGGTCACATCAGAGATTCCCTCCCTATTACAGTGGGGTGTTTGAATCCTTATTAAAAGTAAAGTTCAGAATATTGTGCTGTGGAATGGGATCCACTCACAATAAGCAAGAGTTTGTTTTTATTTTTGACTGGGGGAGATGCTTAAAAGATGGGAAGTCCCAACAGGCCCTCCATGGATTTCTCACTGCTTTCATCTCTTCTGACTTGTGTTCTGGCTATTGAACATGAGGATGGTGGCTCCTGAGAATAGTGGTAGTGAATCACTCTGGATTTGAGAGCATCTGTAGGAAGTTCTCTGTGGTGTGTGGAGAAGTACATGTGTGTACTAGTCAAAACAAACTTCCACCTCAGAGAAAAGTAGGAAATGTTTTCAGAAAGTCCACTTATTTGTGATTCTATAAGCAAGATTTTCTTTGAAATCCAAGAAGGAGCATAGTTGACATATGACAAATATATGCTAAATATTTAAATTTCCATAATTAGTATTGGCTATTTGTAGTTGTCATCACTAGAAACTTGCTATTGGCAGTTAGATAATGCAACAGTAGCTAATCTATATCATCCGAGCTGTCTCTTAAAAATGCAGAGATTTTTTCAAAGTAGCCTGAAGGTATCTTTCACTCAAAAAAATCCTAAACCTGAGAGACTTGCTGTTTGGTGCCAGTATGTGTATGCTCAAAGCAAAAGTATTTGATCTTCATAAGTAGCTTTGTAAGTTCCTCACCAACCCTGGAGAAGATGGGAAAGGGACGTATCCAATGGTCACTGTGAAATCTCCTGAGCTGTCACTTTGGTTAGGTGACAGAAATTTTACATCACAGCTGTTGCATGTTGTGCTGTATGCAGGTATATAATTCATTTATTCTGTGGAAAGACCCTTTAATATTAAAAGTTCTTTAAAAAAGAGTTACCTTTTCACTTCATTCCATTTTAGGACAGAAAGAAATGAAAGTTCAAAGTAAAAGTTCTAATGGAAGATGCTTTGTTAATGGAAAATTGCAATCATTTCCCAGTTCCAGGATGTAACTAAAACTCTGTCTTTTACTTTTTGCTAACCAGAAGAGTAAAGATTATTCACCAGATGATTTCACAGTGAACTTGAAACTATAAATCATTCTTGTAAAGGTACTTGGGATTTTGGATTTGACTACAGTCAGTGATGGATGGCAGTAGTGCTATGGAATTAAAGGAAAAAGGATTAAGCAGTTAGTGTTATGAATACCCTATGTATAGACATGTGAGCTTATGTGTCAATAAGCATGCATGCCTTTTATTTTTTCTGTAAATAATTTTCTGGCCTTGACAAAAGAATGCAGAATATTTTCTTGTTGCTAATGGCATAGTTTGTATCAGCAGGTAGGGAAAACAGGTGCAACAACACTAGTTATTTGTGTGATTGACTCTGTGGCAGCAATTTGGGAGGGCCATGAAAATAGTACTGGTTTCCTCTGAGACCTAAATGAAATGTACATAAAGGGAATTTTATTTTAGATGTTGTCCTGCTGCCTATAAGTGCCTTTTTTCTTCCCTTTGCTCTCCCATACACATATACTGAATCAGTTAGGAATTGAAGCTTCCAAATATTCAACAAAAGTTGCTAAAAATGCCAAAATACAATAGTTGGTGCAGATCTTTTTAGTTATCTATCCCCTTTTTTCCTGTGAATTTAGTGTGAATTATTACAATGAATATGCTGTGAATTCCTACCAGTGAGTGAGCAGACACGGGCTCTATAGAACAGGTGAATTTCAATAGCATTTTGAGTGAAGAGAGGATTGTATTTCACTGCTAGGTCTGTACTTTAGCCAGTGAACTTCTAGTAAAAGTTGACAGCAAGAAATACTGTTATACACTTTAATATTTTATTGCCAAAAATTAATTTTTTTAGTTATTCTAATAACATCATTCATATGTTAAGTCATTGAAAGAGATGCTTCTGTTCTAGGACAAATACAACATTGAAAAGATAAGAACCCTTTTTAATTATACCCCAAAGTGCTTAGAATGGAATTTTCCAGCTTTAGTGAAGCCTCTGGTGAAGTGGTCTCATTTTAAGGGTCGGCATTTAATTCTATGTATTTTTGCCTATTTAGGAGAAAAAAGTCTGTGTTTGGGTTTGTTTGTTTGCTTTTCTTCCCTCACTAAAATTTCATAGCTGCCAGTATTCTGCCATGTGGAATAAGCTGATATGGACATTGGGGCACTAAAGCAAAGTTTTGGTTTCATTATGCACAGCTTAAGTGGGGTAGTGATAATTGCTTATATAGTCCTTCTATCAAAACTTCTATAATGCAAAAATCCTTAATAATGTCATAAAGCATGAACTAGGTTTTTCCACTAAAACTGGCCCTGCTTTTAGTGTTCAAGGGTGCTAAAATACATAGTCCAGTCTTATGCTAAAATGCTAGCCCAATCTACTTTTGTTCAAACCTTATCCATGGTTAATATGAGGATTTTAAAATACTGAAAATTTTTGAAGACTTGTTACATCAAAAGACAAATATCAATCCTCCCATCTTATATTTTTCTTTCCTTTTGATCTCTTTTTAAAATCTCATGGCCAAATGCTGCTCTGTGTTTTTTTTGTTTTGTTTTGTTTTTTAGTAAGGTGGCTCTAGAAATGCTGCTTCATTGTAATTGCCACAGATGCTTTTCCACCTCAGGTGTTGCTTGAATTTACCTTTTCACCGTCTTTGTAAACATGACACTGCCTTTAATTTTATAGAGAGATTGAGGATGTGAGCTCCCAGTTCAGACCTAAACCAGTTATGCTCATGCCAGACAGAACTGCTGCAGTTTAGACATTTGTTACTATTTCCACTACAATTCCCTGTTCCTGGCTGTGTAAGCATTTGCTCTAGGGTGAAGCATGTCATAAAAGACACATGAAAGGAACAGTTCTGATTTTAAGTTTAGAAACACAAACCCCTGACATTTTTTCAATTAAAGAGAGGAAAGGAAAGAAGTTTTCAACTTTTATACAATTCTGGAATTTGTGACTATTTCTTTCATAGTGGTGAACAGCTTTGGGCGAGGGGTGAGGGAAATGTAAAAGGAGTGACAACAAGAGGATATAGAGCAATTATTTCACGATCTCCTTTTAGGAAGACTTTTGGGAAATGACAAAAATCTGTATTACTGGATAACAATCCTCACTGTGCAGTAACTCACTGCACACCCACATGAGCTGCTTTTTCATGAGAGTAGCTCTTTTGAAAGAATTACCCACAGGAGCAAAGCCTGCTCACCCAGATGTGTTTGCAAAGAGATGTTATCCTGTTCTTGTTTTATATTCAGTAAACAAGAAGATATTTGCATTTTGCTAAAAAATAAGCAAAATAGAAGGAGAAAAAAAAGTAGGAGTGTAAGCACATATAACATTACCTTTAAATACAAAACTCAAATGAATCCTTGTCCATCAAGGTCTGGAACTATTCTTAACATCGTAAAACTACATTTTACTAAAATCAACCAAAAATTACTGGGTCTGACCTCAAACTAAGCCTAAGCCTTAAATTACTAGTGTTAAAATCAATCTACAGGTTCTTTCTTGGTAATGACTGACAGAAAAGGCAGATGCTCCAATCAAATTCTGACCTCAAGGTTTGCCTCATAGTTACAGACCAACTGTGAGAAATCAGAATTTCAAAATGATAATAAAAGTGCAGTAGAGCATTATATATATTGATATAAATTTATGCCATCTACTCCACAGTTAAAAGGTTTAACTTCCTGTTTTAAAGAATGACCATCAAATTATCTCTTGTTTCCTTGAAAGTAGTTATTTTATTATTACAAGGAATGTCTTCAATTTTTGAGATATGCTGAGGTGGAAAAGTCAAACTTTATAAAAGTGAGAAATTAAATGCGCAATTGGCCTAACTATATTGTCTGAAGGATCAGATGTAAATGAGGGTATTTAGAGCTGGCCAAGGTGCTATAAAACCTTTGTGGTCACTTCAGTTTGGAATATCTTACCCAATGAATAGCAAGAATTTTTTTGTTGGCTTTCCTTCTGTAGTTAAGGATACGTCTGTGTGTTTATCTGGGTATGTTAAATAAATAAGGCTGACAGAAAGGAGCAAGGTGATCAATTGAAACATAAAATCACAATTTTTTTCTTGCATTTTTCATTGACATTCAGTTAACAGTAAACAGGACATTTAGCACTTGTCCTGCAGGGCTACTTGTTTCATGGCTGGCAGGATCACTCAAGGCTTGGGAATATTGTTTTTTTTGTTGTATCTTCAGCTTGGATCTTTCACTCTTTGAAATGGAGTATAAAGCTGTTAAGAGACAATGCACCACTACAAGCTTGCAGAAAGCTGCATTTATTTACCTAAAACAATTTGTCTTCATCTTCACAAATCATATTTATTTCATTTCTGGAGAAACATTTCAGAACCTGAGCAGCCTAATTCATCACCATTTAAGTTTTTCTCATGGACTGAAATTTAGACTTGTCCTTGCCTTTTTTCTCTTTTGTCAGTAAATTGGGAGCACAGAGGTGGGGAAGGATGAAGAGGCTGTGTAATTCTGTGCAAGACTCAGATCTCACCTTTGGGAGCCCTTGGGGAGTTCCAGCTGAGGCAGGTGGTTCCATGTGTGCATGTGCTCACAAGGAAAAGTGCAGCCTGACACCAATGCTAAAACCCACTTTTTTTCACAGTATTGCCTCTCACATCCAGCTAATCATTTATGTAAGGTCTCTTGAAACTTCAGAAGAGTATTGTCATTGATCAACGCTTAACTAAAGAGGAATTAGGTATTTTGCTTTTATCTGTACTAAAAATGTCTTTTTACCTACTGTGAGGGATGTTGCCAGCTCCAAGAGATTGATTTAATGCTCATATTAAAGAAAGGCATTTGGGATCTGATCAATTAAACACGTGAGCTAAGGCTTCAGTGAGGAATGTGAATCATTTTGGCAGGTTGTAAATATTAAAATTGATACGAGCTCAGAGACAGCATTTTTTGTTATCTGGAGAAAGAGAGTCAATGTAAAAACAGATTAGGAATTGAGTGGGAGGAAGAAAATGTTGTCAAGTTTACCTTTATATGGCTTAGTGGATGCATCTATCACTACTATGAAAAAAAGAATGGGAATAACAGGAATTTTTAGGACTGAGTAACTGCTATGTAACAAAATGGCAAAATAGCTCTTGGAAATACAGGGAGGGAGGGAGGGAAAGGAGGGTCTGAAGATGGATGAAGTCTCATGGAATAAAATAGCTCAGTAAATTTTCTGATTAAACCAGCAATATTTGGAATAAAACATTTAGAGTAAAAATGTTTCACAGAACTCCAAGTCAATAGCAATTGCATGGTCTTTGTAGGAGTGCAAGACTTTACTTTTTCCACAGCATGATGGATCAAGGAAAAACCAATTTTGATAAATTTGTCAAAACACTCTTAATTGTCTGAGCAAGCAGAGATAATCAGCATTTCAGCATTTTGATCATTAAATAAGATAAAACTTCTGAAGTTATTTGGTGAGTGGTACATTGCCAGATTTGGTGTGTCCATTGTTTTGGGCAGGATCTACCCTGAGTCCAGTTCCCTTCAGTGTTTTATTAATGGGTCCGAGTTAGCACTGAAATGTTCATGATGTCAAGCCTAGTAGGGATCCAGTTATTTCTGAGCTCAGAACAAGAAAATTTGACTCAACATGTTCTTGCTTGTTTGGTTGGGGTTTTTTTCTTTTCTGGTTTTTCCCCTTTTGAATGACATCCTTCTGACAAATGCTGTGCTTAGAGGGTAATAACTCTAAATGGAGTTTAGAGTGAATTACAGACTGAGCCTACACCACCAGTGTTATTGAAGGCACTGAAAACACCATATTTACATATATAAACAAAACTGTTTAGATTAAGCTGCTGTCTTTTCTCAGTGCTGAGAGGGTCATCCCATTAAATGCTTTGCCCATTTGGGGTGTGCAGACACACTTCTAAAAGCAAATCTAGACTTTCTGCAGGTAAACATGGTCATGCACTGGTATAGGTTGTCCACTGAGATAAAGGAATCACATTTTTTGTTTTTCAAAGTTCTTAAGCAGCTGTTAGTCAAATATCTGTCACTAATGTGCTAGAAAAGTTCTCTGGGAATTTTATGAAATTAGGTTTCCTCCACAAAATCCAAGGACTCTCTGAAGATTTTATTTCCCCTGAAGAACTCTATCCTAAACATTTCTGGCTGCCTCTGATAACTGTTGTGCTTCTATCCTAGTGTCACTTGCAATTATTCTGATGTTTTCTGTTATTTTGATAGTATTGATATAAAACCTCTGAGCTATTTGTTATTCTGGTTTACCACTCTGGTCTTGTTTGGCTCATACTTTAGGCCACACATGGTAGATTAATCAGCTCATTCTATTCCAGGGAAATGTATTTTGAATTCTAAATGTATTTTGATGTATTTTTTACTTTTTCTGTCAGATATTTGTCTCATCCATCTCTTCATTCTGCAATAAAATCTTCATTATGTGGCAGCTCAGCTTCTGGTTAACAAAAATCCAGAGTGCCTTCTGTAAGATAAGATATTTGTTTGTTTGTTTGCTGGAGTTTTCATAAAAGAATATTAGCAGGGGTTTGATTGACCTAGCTGGAAAGATTTCTTGAGGGGAGACGCTTGCTAGTCTCTATATTAGGACAAAGAATCACTCATAATATTTCTCGTTTGTTGTG
Organism: Pycnonotus jocosus; assembly: GCA_013400435.1. Classification (NCBI taxonomy): domain Eukaryota; kingdom Metazoa; phylum Chordata; class Aves; order Passeriformes; family Pycnonotidae; genus Pycnonotus; species Pycnonotus jocosus. The sequence continues at coordinate 148,357 of VWYP01024213.1, forward strand.
AAGATACATATTTTCAGTCAGCCACCACTTTCCCCTGCTAGTCTCTGCCTGTGGTATTCCCATTCCTAAGCAGGAAGGCAATAATGTGTTGGAACCCAGGGCATCCTTTTGGCTGCCCATGAGGCTCAGGGACCCTGGCAGGGCAGTCTGAGAACTGAGCAAAGGAAGCCTGAGTTTTGTCCAGGGGTTTTTTACACCTGTCTGGGGAGGTGAGCAGGGGGGTTTTACTTCTGTCCATGGGGGTCACAGACCATGGCACAAAGCAGAGATGAATTACAAGCCTCAAGAGTGTGAAACACAGTAGTTTAGCTTATCACAGGGTGAGAAATATGTAGTTTTAAGTTTTTAGACTAGAAGTAAATGGGGACAAGATGGAGATTTTGGGGTGGAGTTTAGGCTGCTTCTNACGGGACACAGAGTGAACTGTGAGGTAAGAAATAATAAACAAAGTGATAGACCTTGGAAAAACAGAAGCTTGAAGCCTCTGTCTCTTTCTTGCATCTTGCTCAAAGAATCCAGGAGGGCAAAAAAGGACTCTAACCACCTGAATGTCGGAAAATCATAATCTGAGAATGATGGAATGTTGCATTCCAGCTGCAAGGGGTGGGCATCAGCTCTTGAGTGAGAGCCAGCTGATGAGGCTGAGTTATTCAGAGGAGGAACAGCTCTTGAAAGGATGGAGAATTAGGGCTGGCTACAGCTCAACAGTTGTGAGAAGAATAGATTTAGCCAAGAGGAGGTAAAGGATGAGCAGTCTTGATGATTTAATGAGGCAGATGGTTTATTGTTTTGAAACTAAGCTACTACAGACTGCCATGTTTTAACTTTGTTTAAAACTGATGGTTTCTTAGAGACTGGACTGTAGTTCTTGTTGGCCTGTTGTTGTAGCAGTATTTATATCAAATGACAGACAACCCCTTAAAATACACATTAGATTATCAATTATTTGAGATAAAATCAGTACAGTCCATCAAAATTTTGAAATTATTAATGAAAACTAACCTGCTTTGGCCACCATTTAATTTAGTAGAACTACTCTTTATGGTATTTCCATCAGAGGGCCTCCACAGAAAGAATAAACCTGCAGAGTATGTGTTGTAGGCTTCAATAGAAGGTACACTTCACAGTATTTTAACCTTTGCCTGGACTTCTTGGATGAAATTCAACTAAATTCAACATCAAAGTAATTGTGCAGAAATGTGTAGCTTTGGTCTTCTAGATACCCAGATTATTCTAGATTATTTTTGGGATGTTTTACTTGTGACATGGAAGAAAAAGAATCCTAGAAGCTGCCATCTAATTATTCTAACCTTTGCAATATTAACATTGAATAGTGCAGTTTTATTTCAGACCTCATAAAGAAGTTTTAAATAAAAAGGATAGTCGGAATAGATTTGGATATAACTTCGGAGTCAGCCTGGTTGGAAGGAATTTGCACATTATTTATGGTAATTTTGGGGAGCAGTAATGAGTTTAAGGCTGCTTTTGGGTTTGTATTGCATCATATGTTTCCTATCTCTGTTTGCTGAAGGATTTTTGTTCAGAATCTGTAAACTAGAGCAATAAACTGTGATTTCAGAGGTAATAAAACAGTGAAGAAAGCTTCTTTTGTAAAAGCTTAATGACCTGATTTGTTAATGACTTTGGCTCCTTAGATGGACCAAATTACTCTAAAATCTCATTTCGTAAGCTGCTGTGTTTTGTTTTCTCTTCAGATACAAGGAATTTTCTCTGTCATAATAGGCTAATCCTCTCAAAAAGGAATCAATGCTCTGGAGAGGGCTGGACCCTTCTCCTCAGCAAACACATCTGCCACTGACAGAGGATGTGCCTCTATGACAATGACAAACCTGAAAATCTGATACCATGAGAGACAGAGCATTTTAGGCTTCCAGATTGCTTTAAAGAAAGGTTGGAACTATTTAAATTAATGGTGCATCTTTGAAATGAGCTTAATATAGTATAGAACCCACTGAAGGAAAAAAAAAAAAAGTGTGGCTTCAACCAGTGCTGAGTATAGAGAGACAATCACTGCCCTGGTCCAGCTGGCCACAGTGGTTTTTTTACAAGCCAGGTGCTGTTGGCTTCTTGGCCACCTGGGCACATCTGGCTCATGTTCAGGTGCTGTCACTCCAGGTCCTTTTCCACTGGGCTGCTTTCCAACCACTCTGCCCCCAGCCTGTAGTGTTGCATGGAGTTGTTGTGCCCCAAGTGCAGGGCCTGGCACTTTGCCTTATCAAACCTCTTATCACTGGCCTCAGCCCATCCAGCCTGGCCAGATCCCTCCTGCAGAGCCTTCCTGCCTTCCAGCAGATCAAAACTCCCTGCCCTGCCATGAATTTAATGAGTGTGCACTTGATCCCCTCATCCAGATCATCAGTAAAGGTATTAAACAGAGCTGGCCCAGTACTGAGCTGTATTGATGCCTTGGGAAAGCTGACCTGGAACAGAGACTGAACAGAGCCAGAGAATAAAGTAGATATTTATTGAAAGGCCTTTAGGGTACACCTTGGGCAGGACAAGAGCCTGGCCAGGGCTACACCCAAGGTGGACTAAGAATGGTCACAAAATGGATGGCAGGTCATGAGGTCTCACACTTTTATAAGTTTTGGTCCATTTGCATATTGGGGTTTAATTGTCCAATTACAGCTTCAGGTTGTGAAGTATCAACCTTCTTGTCTTCTCTCTTCAGTCCAACATTGTTTGTGCTTTTGGGCCTGAAGACTTTTGCTTATTGTCCTTGGTCTCTGTCTGGGAAAGGATTTGTTTTGTCTCCCTGCTCTGTGAAGAGCTGACTGACACTGAATGTGAGGCTCAGAACTGCACCCCTGGGCAGCACAGAATCTGAAAAACAGGAAAGATAAAACTGAAGGCATCAGTAGGGAAACCCTGTTGGTGACTGACCACCAGTGTGTGGCATCACTCACCACCAAACTCTGGTCCTCACAAACTGGGACAAGATGAAGAATTATAATTAGTAAGTGGTCAGACAAGGTCACATTAAAACCTATACAGCTCAACAAAGACCATCTGTAGCTAATTATACTCTCCACACACAGTTTTACTCTATTTTATAGAATACATATTTTACTGTGCTGCTTTTGCTGGGGTAGCATTAATTTTCTTCACAGTGGCTGGTATGAAACCATGGCACTCACTCAATCCATTATTTGATTATGGGGTCCAGCTTTGTTGATGAAAAATACTTTACTGTGTCTCCCAGAAGATTTACCTGTTGGTAATACAGAACATCATGGCCCTTCAGGATTCTGTTTAATTACTCAAAGTAAATTATACTCTACTCTTTATTTATTAAATATGTTTTTTATTAGCTCATGTGTCCTGAAGGCAATACAATTTTTACAATTAAAAAGGTAATTCTGTTACAGTGTTTTCTCAATTTTAACAGTGGATTTATTGACAAAAAGAGCCTTCAACTAGAGGGAAAAAAATTAGCATTTCAGGCATGTGTGTGAAAACACAAAATGTGTCTAGATCAAGGAAACTTAGCTATGATTATATTCATAGCTTTTGGTCTACTTATATAGGCTTCATTTGTACATAAAATATTTAATTAAAATGTGCTTATATTTCAATCAAGTGTCATTTAAAATTTGCTAACTTGATCTGCCATTCTGACAAATTAGATAATAAAAGAAACCCTATCTTTTTGAATTAGCATCTTGCCATCAGAGAATATGTCAATTTTTTGAGAAGTGTAATCAAAACATTTTTTAAAAAAAGAATTCTCACATGCCATAGAGAACACCTACAAATATTTCCTATTGAAGTAGAGAAGAAATGAGATGTGTATGAATGAGATGTAAAGACTTTGATGGTTGATTTCTCCCCAAAATATTGTGGAGAAATGAATGCTAGAGAACTATAGCAGATTTAGCTATGATTAAACCTAAAGATAAACACTGTTGTGCACTCAGCAGGAAGTTCTTCCAGCTTCTACTTTCCAAATTTTTGGTGATCTTAGCTGAATAGAGGCTCTCTATTGTATAAGCTTTGTCTTTCCTTTATGGTTCATAGTTCAGTTGAAACCTACTATTCAAATGTAAAACCTTATCAAAAAGCTTGGAAAAGTTTGTCTGAAAAATCATTACATAAACATAACAAAAGACAGTAGGGACAGGAAATTATGGGATAAATAAACAATCTTTGTAAGGGAAGTTTCTGAAGAAGGAGTTGAAGAAACATTACATACAGGTGAAATCACACAATGGTTTTGGTCTGGAGTGCTGACAAGGACAGGTAAAAAAGAGAGATAGTAACAGCTGATGTTAGACACATGAAAATTGGTCAGCTGAGGGCACACACATGCAAACCAAAATCAGCAAATGAAAAGTGTGATTGCTTTGGGGAACACAGAGGGCCAGTTGCTTTGGATGCTAAGATGATGTTACAGGTGAACTAAATTAGCAAAGGAAAATGTTGGATGTCTTCACTGAGATCCAAATTTATTTAATGATGAGAGGAAGCAGTGGCCAGAGATCTTGAGGCTTATCAGATAAATTGTCAGGGGTCTGAACTCCAAGCAAGGGATTTCTGAGGGGTACAATATTGGTTTTGGAACTGTGTGAGAATAAGGGATGCTTGTGCGGAGAGACGTGACAGAGATTTAAAGAAAGCATTTTTCTACCCTACATATAATTAGCTTATAGAAATTATTGCCATGAAATACCAAGAAAGTAAAGAGCTTAGTGGGATTACATATCTATACAGGTAATGAGAACACAGGCTGTTACATTAGATGGGATAAAATTAATTAGGCCTAAGGCTTCTCATACCTGGAGGCATGAGGCAAGCAGTCATGGAAGAGACTAGAAACAAAGATCCCTGGAGATGATTTTGGTGGACTGAATTCTGAAATCCAGCCTGGTCCTTGATTAATGTAAAACCTTAATGCTAGGCAGACCAGATAGATGGTCTAATGGTCACATCTAATGTCAGACCCAAGGAGGCCATCAGAAGTGCTAATGATGATGGCCTGAAGTTGATAATACCACATTGCTAATCAATTTTCCACTTTTCTGCTCGATCTAACAACTTTTCAAGTAATCCAAAAGCAATAAATGTTATTTATAGACTTGATTTCAAGAACAAAACAGAACAAAACCCTCAAGAATAGGAGGCTGGAAAACATTACTTTGGACTCATATAGTTTTATAAAACTGGTTTTGAAGAATGGCTACAGAAAATAAATATGATTTTGGTATATTTAGGCATATTGTGACTATGCTAATAACATTGGATATACAGGGTCATTTAATCAATTAAACAATTCAGACAGTTTTAAGAATCTTAGTCCAGTTGACTCATAATTTATTCTCCATCTATTTCTGCCATTAAACTTAATGGTTTTGCTTCTTTCACCTGACAGTGCTTCAAAGCTTTCCACCAAAATTCCGCTTTGTTTTTTCAGGCTGTGCAAATAGAGCTCATTTACCTCCTGTAGGAACACTCTTCCTCTTGACTCCTGTTTATTGTGGTCCCTAACACATCCTTGAAAAGGCAAAATACTGCTGGCTTTCTGAATGGTGCATTGGGTTGTGTTTGTGGTTGACAGAAGCATTCAGTAAATGGATTGTCTGCAGTAATAATAATAATAATAATAAAATTTAATTTCCCCTTACAAAAAGTATTTGTTTTTCAAAAGAATAAACACAAGCATTTTTCAAGAAATGCCATTAAATGCTTTAAATGCTCTACCCTTAGAGCTCAGAAACAGAAAATTTTCTCCCTCTTTTATATTTGTCCTTTTTCATTCCATAAAAACATCTTCTTTCATTAATAAGAACCACGAGACTACATTGTTTATTAGAAATTGCTGTCATGAAGACAAATTCCCCAAAGATTTAAGTCTCCAAACTGAAATATAATTGATGTTTTGGGAAAAAAAAAAAAAGATGGAAACTAATACTTGCAATATCTTTACACAAGAAGTTATTTGTCAAAGGCTGATTATAGAGATGTTCTATCTGTGTAATCAGCCTCTTATAAATGTACAGCAATACCAACAGCATCCATGAGATGTAATACCTAAAATTTTTAAATTTTGTATTAGTGAAATTGGGAAATGATTGTGATACAATCTGGTAAGTCAGGGAAGTAACAATCTGCTGGTGTAATGGAGACAACAAATGTATGGTGTGTATTTATATTTTTCAGCTATGCATGTCCATTGCAGATCCTTTTTATTTTGAGTACATAGAAAAAAAACACCAGTTCAGACCTGAAAAAAAGAAATCTGTGGTCTGTATCACAATATCTAAGTGTGGTAGTTCCCAGTGTTTTCCTCTATGAAACTGCTGTTCCTCACAGGATGTGTAGCAGCTACAACCACTGCCTTCAGAAAGCTTGATTTGTGATGGTTACATACTACTGTCAGGAAATCATAATTTCTGATGGCCACTTTAGCAAGGGGTTGTAAAATTTTCTCTTTAGAGAAAAATGTGATCCAGGATAGCATGCTCTGGGCTGTTTGGGATGCAGCACAAAACTCCATGCTCCTACTGTATATTCCCATATTTCTTAATTCTTGATCTCAGCAACTTTATTGCCAAGATCATCTGTATGCCTTGTTTTTTCACTAGTTTCCCAAATACTTTGGCATTCATTGCTGAGTTTTGTTACAAGTATTGAAGCTGTACCCAATAACCACTGAAAGCAGTAAGGATATTTGTTTTGATACATTTGTTTGGTTGAGTAAGAGAGGAAGGAAATCAATCTTTTGGAACTTCTAACTTGATCAAAAACTCTTATTCATCTGTCCAAATTTTCTTATTCTTGTGGCTATGAGGACAACCTTTCCCTTTCCCTGTAAAAAGCTCTCTTTTGACTACCAGTTTTCTTGAAGTCATTGAAATGGATTTTCTCCTTGAACATATTGAAGTCTAGTAAGGGACAGATGTCAAACTTGCTGTTCCTATTTAAAGTAAAAGCTTTCACTAATTCTATTACTCTAAAATAATTTTGTTCCCACAGAAGAGCACACACTCATTGTCCTTAAGGAGTTCATTGTTTTGACTCAAATGCAAAAAGAATCAATTTTGAGCAAGAGATTTTTCACAAAAGAGTTGCCAATGTGATAGAGAGAAGAGAATGGGATTTTACAGTAGCTCTTACTGGATTAAGAGGTGGAAATCCTATTGAAACTTGAAAGGAAGTTTGAATTTTATACCAACAGTTAGTAACTGCTTTTAAAACACAAGAGCTACTTTTAATTAAACTCTTTTCTGAACAGTTCTTGATGTGAGCAGCATATGGTGTTTCCTGCTTCTGCAAGTTGAAATTTACATTTCTGAAACCTAAAAGTAATTACATTACAAACAGTAAACAATTACTGTACCTCTGTAAATGCAACAGATTTTGGGTTATACTTAGTTTGGGAAACTCTCTTTTTCCTAGTGTTAGATTACCATGATTCAAGCTTTGGGTTTGGAATTCATTTATCATAACAACCTTTGAACAGAAAACTGGTGGGAATTTGGAGAAGTTCCAAAGTAGGATTTTACAAATTTCAGTAACAATTATAGGAATAAAAAGATGAGAAGAAATTCAGAAGTTGCTTATTTGATCATTTATGGGAGATGGTTGCATCAAACTTATCTTGCTTTACATATACAGGTATGTGCTAACAAATAAATAAAAATTATAAATAATATTTAAAAACAAATACACATTTTAGCACAAAACTTGATTGATTTTCTAAATTCTTTAATAATTTGATATGCATATTCTTATATTTACCTGCTAGATGCCTTCTATATATATAAAGAAGAAGTTTTACAGATTTCTATAAAGAAAAGATTCACTGGAACTACAATTAAAAGTATATGTTTATATATGAATGTATATACTCTATATACTATTATTTTTTTCACTTTGAAACTGTGGTTTTGAAGAAACATAAAAATCTTAACTACCTTCTAGAACAATTTTTAACTCTTCATTTGATATAAAGAAGTCTCCTCTTGCACATTTACTCATTTATTAAGATGCTTTCATAAACATTCTAAAATGTCTCTATGGAATTGCTGTTGGTATGAGATTTTTTTTGTTTCTAGGAATTTATCCCCTTTAGGAAGTAGCAAAATGTAAGTTTTATAGAACTACACAAATGGAACTAAAGCAAAAAAACTCTTCAGGGCATCTATTTCTTATCCATACTCTACAAATGTGTGTGCATGAATCTTTCTCTGAACTGGGTTAGTCCCTTCACTTGGGTGCATCCCATGTGTGCAGTGGATTACATGAATTTACATAATACCCAAACTTTACAGAAAATTCCTTTTTTAGGTGTTCTGATTTCTTGTACTGAAGTGAAAAACAGTTTCACTGTAGGCAGAAACACCAGTCTACCCCCTCAGGATCTGCTTCCAAAAAGAGATAGCTAAATTTAGGGTGCTTATGAACATATAAAAACAAGCATGATAGCACAGAGTCCACCAAAGTAGAAGACATCAGGAAGGTGGCTCTGTGGTTTAGTTGGTTAGAAATCAGTGTCAGATTTGGACTTTTGTATTTTAAAGAAAACTTGTTTGCATTTCTCACATCTCAGAAGAAGTCATTTTGCTATTAAGATGACTTGACTACCTGTTTCATTAAATTCAGGAACTATTAAAAGCTTTCATGTGAATGCATTTCTTCTCATAATTTTTGAGCAGTTATTGAGATAAGTTTTGGATTACATTGCAAAATTTCTTTCCTGATGCTGAATTCAGTTCGTAGTATTTAATTTGATTATTCCACTTGGAGTTCTTTTTCACTTCACTATATCTTCTGAGCCACTTGAAAATCCAAATTAAAAAAAGTTCAAAAACAAAGATCAGAAATAATCATCCTCCTTTAGTAATACTCTTTCTGGTAATGTTGCATTACAGAAATTGTCATTTTCAGTTTATAATACAGATCAATGCACACTCCACCCTGAGGGAAACCATTTACAGGCAAAATCAGCAATCATACTTTGATGAAATCCTGGGCCACTTCTTTTCTCCGTGTCATTCACATCACCCAGCACAATAACACCTGGGGAATCTTCTCCCCATCAGTCATCAATCATGAGCAATCAGTCAGACACTTGATAATTAACAGAGAGAGGCTGAAAGGGTGAAATTATTTCTTTAGGGTGGCTTCATGCATAAGCTCAAGTAACAGCGGGAAAGGTTTAATGAGAGCCTCACTGCCTGCACACCTGTGAAACAAACCCACCAAAGTGGGATCCAGCAGTACGTGGAGCACAGAGACTTTTCACATGATTGTGATGTCCTTCACTTGAATTGCAACCCAGGGATTGTGGCACAAAAGGGAAACTGGAGCTGGCTGCATGCTTGAAGCAGAGCACGTGAAAAAGATGCTGGAGGATGGCTTTGAAGCCTGCTGTTGTGATGCACTTCTGTGCTCCTTGTAGTGTCAATATTCTTAAAGGAAAGAGCCATCACTGAAAAAGGCCTCTGTTAGTTCTGTTCTTCCCTCTCTGGAGTTGTTCTTGAGTGGATGAGTGTGCTGAAAAGGCAAGAGAAATATTTGTTAGGATTCCTGCTCTGAGGGGGCTCAGAGACTAAGGTGAGGGCTACCAGAAAGATTGCTCCCAACTTGTTGGTTTAGTGAATCCACTTTGATAAAACTAGTATCTGAGTTAAATGAATCATGGCTTGATTTGACACAATATTTTCACTGATAGAATGGTTTTAAGTTAAGCTCATTGGATAATTTACAAAAAGAGAAAAAATGAAACCAAAATGTACTATAGAGGTGAAAAGCTGCTAGAAACCTGTGGTGAAGATACTTCCTTTTCTTCATTCAAAGTAAATGTCCTGTTTATTTGGAGATCAGTTCAACTTTGATGTTCTGTGGTATTCCTGAAGGTAAATATATGAAGATTTACACTTTGTGCATTAGATATGGAGTGCAGAATTTCTCAGGGACATTCTCTTGAATGCTGATGTTAGTTCTTCTTCTTCTCATTAACTGGGGTTTTTCATCAATTCGTGTTAAGGGCAGTGTATTGCATGCAAAGTAAACTTCTTTGTATATAAAGAGATCACTCTTGGCACCTCACTCCTCACCCTTCCCTGTTCAGAAGTTTCTGTGATGACTTTCCCATCCTTTTGGCTTGTTAATAAGACTTCAGCATGGGCTGCTCATAATCCTTCTTTAGCAGCTGATTTTTTGTTCTCATTTCCAAACAAATTCTTTACAAAGGAATTTGATAAGGGAAGTAATACTGAAAAACTTCTCCAAAAGGTTAAAAGTAGCTATTCAGCCATTTGTTTGTCCTTTCCTTCACTGAATAGGCCCAGTGAGACTGAATAACATAGTTTCCAGACTCCAGAGAGTACTATGAAAAGTAGAGAATAATGAAGAGTAATCAGAAAGTCACCAATGTAAACCAGAGCAGCAGGGTCACAGAAGGCAGACAGAGAAAACAAGGAATAGAATTTCCCCAGCACCAGAGGCCTCTATTTAGAAAGCTGAAAAACAGGCATGGAGTAATGTCAGGAAATCATGATTCCTAAGTGTATAGAACTCAGTGGATGGGTTAAATATGGTGCTGGTGTACCTCAGTTGTAAGTCTTAGGCTTTATTTTATAAAGCTGCATTGGATTGTCTGCACTTTTATAACATACATAAGTGGATAATTGTTTATATATGAAAAACTATTAATTTTAAATATCAGAGATATATAACAAAAAAATCCCTCATCCAACACTACGCAGTTGAAACTGAAGTTGCTTTTCATTATTTATTTATCTTTTCTTTTAAATGGCAAAGCAAATGCAGCAAACCAGCCTTCCTTGCTCTTGCTTTCCCACTTCTTTTTCTCCTCCTGCCTTCTCCCCTTTAGCATGTGAGCTGCAGATAGAAACAGCAGAGTAGAAGGCAGGAAAATAAACTGATCTATCATCCATGCATATTTCATGAATATACCTAATTTCCTGCAGTTCTGACTTAATTAGGTAATTATTCCACCTTCTTATGACCAGTGAATATCCTTTTCGTCCCTATGTCAATATTAAAAAAAAACAACAAACAAGCAAACAAACAAATCAGTGATGTTTTCAGTGACAATGGGCCACATGAGAGCTTTTCAGTGCTGGTCAAGCTGGAAATGAAAATGAGATATTGTTCTTTTATGGGTATAATATCCTAGGGACACTCACTAAGTTCCTGCCTTCCCCCAGCCATTTGGTTTCAGAGGTGAAAGACCTTCCCATTTAAACATTAGTTTTCTGATATTGTTTGTTGCTTCCTAGCCTTAAATCAAGGCCTTGATTCATCTTTTCAGAGATATTATCCTTCTTTCATTTTATTGATTTAGCTTTGATGTTCAAATATATTCTGAATTCTGAAGCCTGGTATACCAAATATATGATGATGATGATGATGGTGATGTCCCTTTCCTGCTGATGCAAATTTTTACAAAAGATATTTAATCCATGAGTTTCATGAAAGTCATAACTGGTTGGAAAAGAAAATTCCTGTCGATCATCCCATTCTTCAACCCCACAACTTCTCCCCAAAAGAAAAAGTTTCATTAAAAAAATTAAAAGGATTAGAGCTCTCTTTAGTAAGAAACTGAAGGTGTTTGTGATGATGAAAATCAGAGGAAGTCGCACATATTACTGTAAAGAGAGAACACAGCAAATTATGCTTGAATAAATTCCAACACAAATTAATTTCTAGAAATAGAATATATAATAGGAAAATTAGTGCTACCAGTGATTCATGACACAGCCTACATTTCAGTTTCTTAGACCCCATGTAATAGCTTCTTAGAGATGTGACATACTATGATAAAACCTTTGACTTTCGATGCAGTAATTAACGTCAACATTTCCTATCAACATCATAGGGGTTTGTTCTCTCCGTTTAAGTCTAATTAAGAGCTGAAAATATTTCCAGAGGACTTGAAAGAATGCAATAAATATTGTGCATGGTTTCTCACTTGTTTGAAAGGAACAGAACTTTAAAGAACATTTAATTGCAGACTGTGTTGCAGTGCTTTTTCAGGTAACAGTTAATAGCCACGAGTGGCCAAAGGTGCCAGAACTACTTGTGTGCCTTCAAAGGGGTAACTTTAATTAGGAACAAGCTTTTAAAGGTCAATATCTTTATTCCAGGGCCTAACTGTGTGGCACACACACGGGCTGCAATGACTCCTCTTTAAACATCAAGGGAGAAAGCAAAGGGATGATGCCTGATTCACCAAAATAACTATTTTGTTAACTTCTGCAGAAGTTTGCAGGGATCAGGCAGGTGGGATTTGCCTCTTGTTCCCGTGTGTTTTCCCCTCATTCTCTTCTCTCCTGTACTCCATATAGCTGCCCTGTTTACCTGTAGGAAATAAAACTGGGCACTGTCATGGTTACTTTACTGTGGGAACTGATCCACTGAAGTAAATGCCCAGTTTGGAGGTCCAAACTTTATTTGATTTAAAATTAAATTTAAAATTTAATTTTATTTTTTTAATATGCACACTTATTTCACGTGACTGCAAATTTAACAAGGATTGAGCACAGAAGGATTTAGTTTGAAGAATGATCTCCCTTAGAGGCTTGGTGGTTGGTGTGTGGTTTTGGGAGAGATATTTCCAGTGACAGGGTCGCTGGGAGGAGAAGAGATTTGTGTTTCTGCTTTTCTATCAAATCCAGTAATTCAGCACTTGTGAATGATGCAACTTAAATGATCATATTTTTCATTAATGATTTCAGAAATAATAAAAAAAAAAACAAAAAAAAAACCCCCCAAAAAACCAAACAAAACCCAACAACCCATCCAGGCCATTATTTTACACATTATTTTCCTCAACCAAGGTGGTCATTTTATCAAGGAGAAAACTGTCATTAAATTGTTCCTTTTCTCCTGAAAAGGTTCAAATGTAGGTCTTTTCTGCTTAGTACATTGTAAAGGGTTAGAAACTCTTCAAAACTGGCAGATTTTCTGCTGCTTTGCATCCATTAATGCCCAAAGACTGTTACTCCCTCTCTCCAGTTTTTTCCCATTTTCATTTCCTTCTGCAGGTCAGAATGCTGCAGGTTTGGCTCCCACTTGGATCTGATTTTGCTCATCCTTTAGCTCAGTGCATCAACCATGTAATGCTCTCATGTGAGAATGCTAATGCTCAGTTTTCCAACAGCACTGGCTTGAGACACTGTGACAATTCTATTTAGCTTATGGTAAATATTTCAGAAAGGGGAAAAAAAAAATCCCTTTCCTTGCAGCTTAATAAACTGCCAGAGCAGATGCAGCTGTGTAAAATGGATTTGAAATCCTCTTTACTTTTCTTTTAAATATTTTCACTTCTGGCTTTACATTGTTCCCTGGTTGTTTAAAGCTGCTTTGGGTTTCCAGCACCTCCGTTAAATATTAGGAAATCTTGGTACAAAACCAAACAACACTGTGTAAATGGCTTTGGTTTCCTTTTGAAGTGAAGATAGAGCTTAAAGTAGCCAGTGGGACCTCCTAAATCCTGCTTAATTATATTTTCCCTTAAGTGAGGCTATATCTAGCTCTTAGGGAAGTCTGCAGAAAAGAGTCATAGGGCATTAAAAAAAAAAAAAACCCTTCTAAAATGTTAATTATCTGAACATCAACATTTTTACTTGGGATACCTTCTCAGTTTGAACTTCCCACTGCAAAATACGATCTGAGCAAGGACTATTATGGTGATAAATGTCAAGCTGAATCTCATTAGACTTTCAGTAATGAAGGAATCAGCTTTTTGATACAGATATTTCAGCATTGCATACAATAAATTCATTTGCATATTTAAATTTTTTCCAATGTGCATGAGAAATTGCACAATGTTCTGACATTTTATGGTTTTTTGAGGAGCAGTCCATGAGGGGCTGAAGAAGGTGAGTAATGGTAAATAGTGGTAACATTAATTGCAGTAATAAGGAAAGAGTAAGTAAAAGTGAGATTAACTACAAAGAAATGTATAAGGTATTGAAAGTAAATATATTCTGTGTTTTTAAAAAGATTTTGTGTCACAAGAAGTTGTTGTAGAGAGGAAAGAGATGGGATTTTTGGTGGTTTTCCAAATGAGGTGAGAATTTTCTCAAGAATTCTTTTAAGTCTACCAGTCACTATGAAACCAATGGTATAAAAAGAACTAAACTGTTTTTTGTTGTGCAGAATGAACACTGTAGAAAGTTGAGTCTATGAATAATAGAGAAGATAAAGACCAAGTACTGAGGAGGAAAAGCCCAGGGTTTCAGTATATTTGTCACTTAAACATCTTGAGGTAACCTCATCAAAGGTCTCATGGAAACGTACTAGAAATATCTCTGAAAGAGTTTTGGATGGTAACTAATGTCAGTGGTTTACTGAAAGTTGTCAGAAATGCTTGTAGACGTTTTACCCTTTTTGAATCATCTAAGAATTGAAAATCCATGCTTATTTCTAGATGTTTTCAGCTAAAAATGGCTGGGATTTATCTTTGGTTCAAATAAAAAGTATGTTGGGGAAAAGAGAAGAGTTCAGAACAATGGACAGATGTGACTTTCAGATTTTAAAATGGGGGTTCAAGGGTGAAATTATAATGGGAATCCACAGTGTGCAATAGAGAACTGAAGTTCACAGCTTGATGGTTTTCTGTTCGAGCGTGTGTCTTGTGTCTACTGTCAGGAATAAAATTAAACATGCAAAAAAAAGTGCTTCATAAAGCAAGAAAGCAAAATTTGTCTTAGGATTAGTGTTACCTGGGACAAAAAAATTGAGGCCATGTAACGAAGCAGAAGGACCATTTGTCATGGTCAATTGTGTTTGCATCCTATCTGCTCCTTGCATGGAACTAAAGTTTTATAAATTTCGTGTTCCAGCACCATTCTGGTAAAATTTGGAGAAGGTGAAGAAGATATTTGGGTAGTTTTGGAAATTTGAAAGTGTTCCAACTACTAAAGATGGCCTCAGAAGGAGATTATAGGAAAATCTTTGAAAATTCAATGGATGGAGAACTGGGTGGGAAAACAAGAAGATGACACTTTAGGGAACCAGTAATACAGGAAGATAATTTCTCATTTAATTCAAAGAAAAAAGAAAACCACTGAAGGAAAAACAGAGTTGACAGGATATGTGGGATTTAGGAGGGAAACTGATTTTTGTGCAGCATTTTGAGTGGATTTCCGTGGTGTAAAATGGAGGAGGTTGAGACTGACAAGAAGATAGAAGTGTGTTGGAAACCAGACCAACCCAGGTGCTAATTTCATCTTTTCAGGCCCAAAAGAAAGTCTTCCCTGCAGAAAATTTGTGTAGGAAGATGAAGTGAGATAAGAATATCTTAGCATTTTCAGGGCTTGGGAAAGATCTGCATTGAAAATCTGCACTGTGGTTTGCATTACAGGTAAGATGTTAATGGTATTTATAGAGACTGAAAAATTAACTAGGGCAGCAAGGTGGAAAATGGATGCTTAGATTTGTTCATGCTGAGTGTAAAGTTATACCTGGCAACTCTCAGAGAAGCATCAATATAAAGTTCACAGTGGGAGACTCTTTTTGGTGTACAGGCAAAGTTTTGTGCAGATTATGTCAATGAAAATCCTTTTTTTTTTGTTATTACTGTTACTGGTTTTTTCGTTCCCTGGAAGTAGCAAAAGTCACCATCTATGGAGTTAATCACACAAGGCAGTTGCTGATATGCCCAAATTTCATCAAACAGTCCAGTTCTGGCAGCAAAATTTCCTTCCAATGACAATATATGAATCATTTCTTTGAAACTATGCTTTGACTTTTAGCTCCTGTCATATGTTTGAGATCAGCAGCTAAAACATTTTCAAACGTAGTGAGAGATGGGAAAATACTGTATAAAATAACAACTAATTCTGAAAATTAAATGTAGAAAATACCAAAGAATAGTTGAGACTTCCCTGAAACCCTTTTTATTTTTTTCCTGGATACTTACAAGTTAATTTGAGTATACCAGTAACATGCTTTGCTTTGTTTTCTGGAAATTTAGGTTCACAAAGAAGTCTCATAGGACATATTGGAATGTCAGTGTGGGACAAAGTTATCTGTGAACTTGAGGTAAAAATGTATGTTGTGTTGATAATTTCATCAATGGGACTATGTCACTTTATTTTGCCTAGGACTCGAGATTATTAAAAGCATAAAAACACATTAAAAACCCCTCTAGATCTTTTTCAGATTATAAATACAGTTATTTTGATAAATCCCCTTCAGCTGAAATGTTCCCAGTGTAAGAACTGTAACCAATCTGTTGAATTATCAAGGATGATGCCCTGTGCTGTCACTGTCTTCAGGGATGTGCTGTTGCTTATGATGTTATGGAGACAGAGTGAAAGATAACACTTTCATCTTGCATCAAATAAGTAAAAAAATTGAAATTCTGAACTGACAGTTCTAGGCTTGCAGTGCATCTGTAACATTTCTGATTTCTCCATATATATATATATATATATATATTTCTATTTCAATCATTTTGAGGAAAGTGCTATGACAAAGTCAGATGTGCAAAGCTCTGAAAGAGCCGAGGTTTTTTAACAAGAATATTGAATAGCAGATGTATAATGGTAACTAACTACTTGAGAGGAGCCCTGGTAATGGTGCTGCATTTCTGTGACTGAGGTAATGCTTTAGGTGCCAGCACAACCCACCATTCCCACATTTTCTCAGGGCAAGTTTAATACCTGCAATTCTTAACTCCAAAGCTGTAATTGGATTTTTGTTGATTTTCAAAGGAGAGCAAGGTGGATTTTTCTTTTTAGAAAAATGCCTACTTTCAAGAAACGCTGAATGCAAACAAAACAACCTGTAAGGGTTTGAGTATCCTGAAAAGAAGCAGCAGAGTGAGCTCCTTGTCAGCATAAGGAGGCACATGCTATCACCAGTGGTGGGGAAAAAGAGGATTGCACATCCAGCCAAACAGCGCACATTCCCCTCAGCTAAATTGTACATGACACCAAGCTAAACCCAGAATTCCAGTGATATGAATATGAATTTCCTCAGTGCTTGTAAACATCTTGGTACAATATTAGTGCCATGCAACTGCAAAACACTTTAAAGATGTGCTTGACAGCCTAATGTAAGTTAGACCTGAATATGTTAAGCCCTAATGCAGAGCTGCAGTAATTGATTTGGCTGTAACTGGACATCTGTTATTAAACAGAAAATGCTGGTGACTTTTGAATACCAACTCTGCTGCATCTCTTCTTCTGGTGTTTTCCCAGGTTAATTAAAAAAAAAAACAAACACAAAAAAAAACCGCAAAAAAAAAAAAAAAAAGAGCTCAATCCCGTATAAATATTTTTTAGAATTTCTGAGCCACTGCCTCACAAGACCTTTTTGTATACAAACCAATTAGTAGGGTCTCTTTCCAACATGAGTTAAATTGAATATTTTTAGTTTTCTAAATGGCTTTAATTTGCTACAGCTTACATAGATGGTATTTGTTTTTCATACAGACCAGGAACACTGTGATCCCTTTAATACTGGATATGTATGATAATAACAGCATAGACCATCAACTTATTTTCACTTTGCATGTTTTACTATCTTAAAATCTGTGATTTAAAAAAAAAAAAATCAAAATGTATATAATACCTTTACATTAAAAACCATGTACATTTTACTATCGTTCAGCTTATAGCTAAAGGCTGCAATCTTTTATTAAAGCCTTTTATATTTTATATGACAGACTAAGGGACCTTTAGAGATGAAAAATGGGTCAAACACAGGGATTTGATGAAACCCTGTTTCATTTGCTCTATCAGCTTTTTTTTTTTTTTTTTT
>VWYP01024213.1:166161-223125 GCA_013400435.1 Pycnonotus jocosus
TTGGCTCATCTTTCAGCTAGGGCAAAGGCAGCCCTTTTCATTTATGGCAAGCTAATGACTGTTTCAGTTTCTGACTTTTAATGCTCTAAGATGTTACAGAATTTCAGCTGCAAAACTGCAGATGCCTATTTACTGTGGGCTAAAAAAATATATAAAGATAACTTACTAATTAAATATCCAGTGTTGCATTTGATTGAGAATTTTTTTAAGAAAAAAGTGGTTTTTTAGTATATATTTTGCAGGATACAAGTCCAGAAGTGCAAGCTGTTCTGGAACTATCCATATAAATTGACAAATTTCAGTTTTGAGCCAGCAAAATACTTGAGCATAAAATTGACAGAAGAGGCACATGATTGAGTTGGGAATGTTTTCATGCTTCTAAGCTGAAATACCTTGCTGATTTACCTTGTTGTGCTTGATTAAAACCGCTTTGAGTCCAGCTATCTGTCCAGAGTAGACTAAAATAATATAGTATATATAGACAATGTAAATTTGTGAAATAACAATAGGCTGTGAAATAAGTTGCCACAGACATTGGTGTATGTCAAAACTGCTGATTCAATGAGAAAAAACTTACAGGAAGAGAAATCCTCTCAGCATTACAACATCCCTTGAAACGTTTCTTTTCAGGAATCAGCCTCACATGTTTGAAGGTGTTCAAGCACTGAAGGGAACAGCATATATATTTTCTTTATTTTTGTTGTGGTTTTTTTTTGACTCTGCCACTGGTGAAGTTCCTGGGTCTGAGGAGCTTTGGGCTGACTCCTTACAAACATTTGTACATCTGAAATGCTGCTCATATTTTCAATATGATGGGAGTTTCATATTCTGACCTTACTGAAATGCACTCATAGAATGATATGTGCAGCAGTAGCATATGAATAATTTGGAATTACATTTATTTAGTTACTTTTGGTGACATTTAAACTGTAATGCCTTCAGTCTTGAGCTTGGTTTTGCAGTTTGAGTACATAGAAGACGCAAGGCAGACAGTATGCCAGCGGGCTTACAATGAGCTCATAAATATAAGAACTACAAGTTTTTATTATTGCAAGCAACAGTTGGCACATTTGACATTTTAAAAAAAAAATTGGGGCTTTTTTCAGTTCTTGTTGGAATCCAAGAGATTCTAAATCAAGTATAATGTTTTGGGATAACTCAAACAATTTTGTCTTCCTGTCTGAGTATAACTGATAACATCTGAACTGCTGAGGAGCTTAAAATGGGACAGCAAGAGAATCCAGAATGTTTTGTTGTGAAGTGACTTTAGTTATGCAACTGGAGAGGCTTCTCAGTCTCCAAATCCATAGCTGCTCCTCACTGTTTCTCTGAAAGCTGGCCTTTATGACTGGAAGCTCCATGTGCACTTGCTCAGATTTGCAGTTCTGGAAGATTACAGGCTAATTCTCCCACCTTGGGTCAGGTGGCTGTGCTCATACTGGTAGGTGGAGGTACCTTGCATACTTTGGGAGATCCACAGAAGGCAAAAAGATATTTTATTAATAAGATGCCACTCAGCCGATGAAATTCACAATGCACGTGTAATCTGGCTTTTGTGTTGTTTGTTTATTGTTGGCAGAGTTTTGTATATGTAAAATCAGGTTCTCCATTGTGCTCCTTGTTCAGGTAGACGTATCTGATTTCTATGCACTTGCATGCATTGAACCTTACTGGGCTACATGCTGGTTTTTTATCATTTCATGTAATTCAGATTTAATCTAGGAAGGGAAAGCACTCAGACAATGCAGCAGGACCTTAACAAATGTGTGTATCACGCCTAGAATTCAAGGAAATACAGCAAAGGTGACCTCTCAGGTGATGATTCATTCCCTATCCTCACCCTTTAGGTAGGAGGTGTGAAGAGGGGCATGACAGAGTGTTTTGGCTGTTCTTATTTGATATATTGCTCTAGGGACTGTAGCCAGCTGGTACCTATTAGTGTCCTTCAGTCTCATCTAAATAACTTCAGGGTATTGAATGGTACAGAGACTTTCTTTTGATAACTCCTCTTGGCCATTATTGTGCCAAGAGTATCTCTGCAGGGCTGAAACTGCAAATTTTAAATTTTTTTTTTTTAATTTTGAAAATCCAGGAAGCTTGCCTAACATACTAAAGATGGACAGAAAGGTGATGGGCGTCCCTCTTATACAATTTTTGGGTTGTACTGAAAGTGGAACTGTCAGAAGTGCTTTTTCCTGCAATACTCTATTTGGGGTAACCAGCAGACTCAGAGAAGCAGCTGAGACTTTACATGATCTACAAGTCTCAGCCTCTGAGTTTTCTAGAACTCATCTGTTGTTACTTTATATATAATGATTCATTCCTGTATGTAAAAAAAAATAAAATCCTTACGTGACTGCACTATTCTAATCTTACTGCTCACTGTAATTTTAATACAAAATAAGTGTGCCCACTTACAGCACTCATTACCCATCCTGTCACTTAAATAATCTTGGATCTTATGGTGTAGGTCAAAAAGAGAGAGCTTTTGGCTTAGGTGGATTTCATATCACACTAATTTATAGGAGCATTACTCAGTATAGCCTGACATAGCCCTGCAAATTGTTTTGTACAGCATCACTTTCTTTTGGATCAGATATCTGTTTTCAATTTGCATAGAGAATACCTCATCTGAATTTATTGCACTGGAGACAAGTGAGCCAGACATTATCATGACTATACTGGGTACATGTCTTTGCCTACTGGTTTAGAGGGAGCATAAATTAATTTGCCATTATTTATCTTATCTTGGGAGGCTAAATAGAATTTCATTCTGGTGAGTATCACAAGCAGTTTGCTGCATCAGGTTTAGTTACAGTTTTATGTTAGTAAACACACTGTGTCCTGTATTGCACACAACAGCCTGCTTTGCTTGTCATTACTCTTGGTTTTGAGTAGCTCACTGTCAAGTGAGAAAGAAAAGCTTAAAAAAAAAAAGAATTATAAGTCCTTTACAATAGTACCAGACTGCTCAGCTAAGAGGTTTCCTTTGTCTCCAGTTCTACTAGTGCCAAATTCTGCCCAGACCTTTCTCTTCCTCATCCACTAGCTCAACTTGGGCTCTACTCAGGTTCCAACCTGTATAATAACTTCTTGCCAACCACATTTTGTACAATCCACTCTCTTTAAAACACAAACATTTATGTGTTTCTATCTTCCTGGCATGCCTCCTTCCCCTTTTAAACTGTCTGCTCAGTTCTTGCCCCATTTTTTATCTGTACAGCTGAGGAATGTGCACCATTTCTTCTTTTCATCTCTTCACCCTTTCTCTCTTTGGTGCAGCAATCCAAAACCTACTGGTAAGAGATGCCTCTTAATACATGCTTCACTAACAAGTGTCTCTGAAATGTCTTTCATTGTCATGAAAACTCTGTTTGTTTAAAAATGATCTTCCTGGGAGGTCTCTTAATCCAACAGTAATCCAGTAGACAAACCAGGAACAGTTTCATACTCCAGGCAGCCTATAGTTTTATTCTGTAATGTATTCTTTAACTTTTGACTAAGTGCTGATTGTTTTAAGACTATGTCAGATAATATAATACACTTAATGTCAGGTGTTTGTGCAGCATGGAGTGTTTAGATGAGACAAAAAGCTCCAGATGTGAGAGCCAACCACCTAAAGCTCACAGAATTAGAAGTGTCTTTTTACAGGGTTGGGGCCTAAACTGGTTTTATATAACAAAATTTATACAAAAAATTTTCCATCAATATTCACACAGGCAACTGAGGCACTTTATTTTATCTTGAATTTGCAATATTTTGCCATTAACCTGAAATTTTCTTTTCTAGCATTTAATTTTTTTCAACTGATGATTAAACATCTGTTTAATATTCTAAAAAACATTTTTACTTACCAATTACTTCAAATTAGATTCAAGAAACATTTTAAAATTTCCATTCCTTCTTGTGCCATAGCTTCTCCATTTTACCATTCTACTTTCATTTTTAATGGAATTACTTTTCAGTGTTTCTCTTTATGAAATTACCTAAAAGCATTTTGCATGATAAACATGGATTCATGTTTTACATCTTTCTTTAGCTTGTAGAACAACTGCTTTCACTGACTTTTAAAATACAATTTTAGTTGTGGGCAGATTTGTCAGCTGTTTGAAAGAATGCCCAAAACCTTTTGTTTATCCTGATGGATGAAGATTAAGGTGTGATTTTCAGCAGTTTTGAGGTTTGACCTCAGCAGGTTAGAGGGCTGAGCAGTCACCTTAGGCACATGGTGGGATTGTGACCGTATGAATGTCAACAGGGACAAGTGCAGGATTCTGCACCTGGGATGGGGAACCCTGGCTGTAGGGACAGACTGGGCAGTGAGAGGCTGCAGAGCAGCGCTGTGCAAAGGGACCTGGATGATTGCAGGTTGAACGTGAGCCAGCAGTGCCCTGGAGCCAGAAGGGCCAACCCTGTCCTGGGGGCATCAGGGACAGTACGGCCAGCCGGGAAAGGGAGGGGATTGTCCCAGTTTGCTCTGCTCTGCTGCGGCCCCACCTTGAGTCCTGTGTGCATAACATAAAAAAGGTATTAAGGTACTAGAGACTATCCAAAGAAGGGCCACAAGGATGGTGAAGAGTCTGGAGGGAGCCATATGAGGAGTGGCTGAGGGCACTTGGTCTGCTCAGCCTGGAGAAGAGGAGACTGAGGGGAGATGTTTTGGTTTTCAATGCCCTTCCCCTTCAATGTGAGGGGAAGCAGAGGGGCAGGTACAGATCTCTTCACGCTCATGACCAGGGACAGGACTCAGGAAAACAGCATGAGGCTGAGCCAGGGAAGGCTTAGGTTTGCTATCAGGACAGTTTTTTAGCCAGAGGGTGGTTGGGTACTGGGACAAGCTTCCCAGGGAAGTGGTTGCAGCAGTATCTTCTGTTCAGGAAGAATTAGGGCAACTCTCTCAGGCACATGGTGGGATCCTTTGCATGCCCCGTGCAGGGCCAGGAGTTGGACTCCATGATCCTGATGGGTCCCTTCCAATCAGCATATTTTATGATTCTATGATGTTTTATCTTTATAGGTTTGTTCTTGGTTCATACTTCCTTATACATACATTGATTGGGCATATGATGAGCATTGTATATGTGAGGTTTTTTTCAGGGGTTTTTTGGCTTTTTTTTTTTTTTCTCTCCTATAATATGAAAAGATTTTTTCCCCTGTTTTATGCTTTCCTTATCTTTTAGTTGGTAGTCTAACATTAGGGAGATAGATTGTCTGTCAGTGATTTTAGGTATTTTGAGAGTATTTTGTTCTCTTTCGCATCCTGGATTTATATATTCAGCTTTGATCCCCTTTACATACTTATACATTTGCCTAAGGAATGTTTGAGATGGTCTGCTTCTGTTTTAGGATCTTGCAGTTTGCTTTTATGAGAAGATAGCAACAGAAATTTAATTCAGTATTGAAAAGCTCATGTACTGAAATTCAGGATTTTTTAAGGTACAACTTGCTTTTATCATAAAAACAGAACATTGGATAAAAAGGTGTGGTGTAAATGTTTACTGGCATCTCTTTTGGATAGATATATCAAAGATTGATAAGCAGCAAGGACATGAATGAGCTATGTAGGTCATCCAAAGGAGTGTCTTTGTAACAATATAGTCATGCTTTTGGCATGTGCCACAAATATTATTCGAGAAATGAACCTTATTAACAATGGATTTAGAGATTGTTGTTGTTGCTATTTTGCTATCTAGGAAATTGCTCAGAGACAGGTCTCCTTAGTAACATGAATCTATTTGTTCTAGTCTCAGAGTGTAAAAACAATTTTAATTCATTAAATTCAAGAGAACCTTTGAAATACTCTTATCAAAACTTTTCTACAAAGTACAATATAACAGTCAATAAGATCTGGTATTTGGTGCCACCTGTGCTTGAACATCAGTTAAGAAAGAGAGTATGGCTTGTAAAGCATGAGCTCTGGCATGGTTTTAACCTTGTGCTATATAAAATCATTTTGGGTTTGGGGGAAGCTGGGGTGCCCCAGCTACAACTCCATGAGGATCCCTTGGGCACTGGGCTTGGGCAGGACTCTGCAAACAGTTTCAGATAGCAGCCTGCTTTTCCTTAATCTTGAAACATTTCTCACTCTTGTTCTTTACTAAAAAGATTAATTTCTTATATTCCAAGTTGTAGTGACTAAAACTTAACTGATCATACCTTACACACGGGGAAGAGTAATCTGGTGTATTTTTCAGTCTGTAATTTCAATTCTGGGAGAAGGAGGGCTTTCTTCCCTCTCAGACACATTTTCAAGTGCTTCCCTTCTGAAGTTGTTCACCTGCCATTCTGAGATTGATGCATTTGTTTCAATGAGGAGCGTTTTGCATCTTCCTGAGAAGCACCGGCTACCAACCAGCACTAAATAAATGATAATGGTTTGGCAGAATCAATGTACTCAGCACCACAGAGTGAGTATTACATAGCAAAGATTAAATTTCTTATGTGTCTCCCAGCTGTTTGTGTACTCAGGACAGATGCAGGTAGAAAAGTATCATTGCAGGATTTTGAAGTTATAAAAGTAAGACTATGGAGAAAACTTTGTGTGAGTCACTAAAGTATTCACAAAGAACCACTTGGGAACTCTTCCTTGGTGAACACTGCTCTGGAGGAGCACAAATGGAGAGAAATTGTGCTGAAAATTTTGGTTGGTTGCTCCATGTGGGAAAACAATGGCATTGCTGCTGAGTTATTTGAAAGCAGGATCAGACCCTTACATTATTTTACTGAAATAATTGTGTGACCCAGTGAAAAAGCATGGGCAAAACTGAAGAACCTTTTTCTGATCTCCAAAGTGTGAGTGCAACAGTGACTGCTGGATTTCATGCTTGACCCTGCATTTTCTCTGCTTCTTCAATGCAGGGGAGAAAGCAGAAATCTCACTTGAGCGCTGGATTTTCCTTCAGATAGTTCTCTTGTGAAAGGTTGATCTGATCATTGTCTTGTTGTCTGTTATTGGTTTGCCTGCTGCTTTCCAGATACTCTTGGCAATAGAAGGTAACACATTATGGCACAAAGCAGATGCCTGAGTTGGATCAGGACCAGCTTTAAAACTCTGAGAATCTGAAGGTGGGTTAAAGCTGCCAACCTCTTGTTACTCACCTTGCACATAACACCTCTCTATCTACACAAACTATAAAACTTGTTCCCTAAGTGTTTGAGCTTTGGTTTGTTATTGTAAAGTTTATATGCATTTAAATTATCTAAGGCACATTTTAGGACTGAAAGGTTTTTTGTTACCTTGATGTTATGAAGGTGAGAAATCTCTATTATTCTATCCAAAAAGTCACAATTTAAATTGCTCTACACCTACTGTAATGCTTTCCTGAGTTATTTCTGATAAAGGTCAGGTTTATGAGATAATATGCTATTATTGGATGGTTCCTAGCTGTTTTGATGTGCTTTATACATTTGACAGCTGAAGAAGCAGCAATTCATTTAGACAGAAAATGCTTCCCCACAAGCAAACCAGAACATGCCCACAGTCATAGATAGAAGTGTGTTGGTGGATCGATAATGTTTCAGTGTCACTGCCTTTGAAATGTGTGTGCTCCCAAGCACTGATTTCTAAGTCAAACAAGAAGCATTTCATGGTTAGTAGGGGACTTGAATTTATTTTTCAATAACTGTCCTGCTTTCTGCATGTGGTAGTCAGGGTTAGCTTTGACATCAAATAGGGCAACTAATGGAGAGGTGATGCCTTGGTTGAAACACATTTGTGACAATTTATGAGCAGGAGGAAAATAGGTACCCCTGGCACACTGAACACCATTTTCCTAAACAAGATGCACCTTTTATTCACTGGGAGTACAGCAGAACAAGGTAAACTACATTCTAACAGGATCAACATGTGCTACTGAGACATGGAAGTCTGCACAAGCTCCTTTAAAGTTGGGGTAGCTGCTGTGTGAATGCACATTGTTCTGCATTCTTTGGTGTAGATATCTGCTAGGAGCGCAGATGTACTTGTTTTCTAGAGTCTTGCTTGGCCCATTTCAAGCAGCTTACTGAAGAGTTTCAGTTCAATCTTGCTCTTTAGATGAGAGCAAATGAAAAATCTCATAGGGTTTGTTATAGTTTTTGAGTATCTTTTTTTTTTTTTTTTGTATTGACATTTTGATACTTTTAAACAAATGTACAGTGGAAGGCTAAAGCAAGTGGAAGTATGGTGTGACACACACAGTATCTTCCTGCATTAGCCATTAGAATATCTGTGTTCACAGTAACATGGAAAGGTCAGCTGAATCAATTGTGCCTTTATACATAGATTTCAAATGTGTATCCTCAGATGTGCTTCTTAGTGACATTTTAATAACAACTTGAGTTTTTTCGTGACCACAGCATGGAAGTAAAAGCGAATATTTACGAATGTTGGAAGTAGAAGCTGTATGAGAATGAGAGTGAGACCCAGACAGCTCTTCTTATCTCCTTTGCTACTTTTCATTTCTCATTTTGTGTTGATGCTGGTTGGCAAGATGCTGCTTCCTTGTATACTCTGATGTTTCTGGCTTATTGCATTCCCTTGGAGTGAAATATGGGCTTTACAGAAACAAGTCTAGAATCAGAATGCACCCAAAGGCTTCCTAATCATCAGGTTTCCTATAAGCCAGACTTTCTTTACAAAGAATCTAAATAATAGCTTTAAAAGTTTGCAATATGCTTTTATGAGCTTTTGGTGTACTCCTGAGGGGTGCAGCAAGACTTCAGAAGAGGTAAATTTGTCAAGTAAAACCTGTGAAAAAACTCTGCAATGATTTAAGGGGAAGTGTATACAAACAAGTAGTTCAAACACAGAAATTTCAGAAGGACTGTAAATGAAATAAGGATTTAATATCTTTTATATAAAATTGTTTTGATAGTTACCTTTCATCTTGTCACTGCTCACAGCAATGTTTCTTCTTGGAGTGAAATTCATCTCAGTACCAAAATCCAGGGTAGATCTTTCCACCTCACCTGGGGTTTTGTGCAGATAATCTGTAGAGATTCTGTGACTTGTATGATTTGCTGTGTTACAGATTGGAGGCCCCAAGGCAAGGGTCTGTATATTGATTTTGCATGTAACCGAGTCCCATAGTTGGGACAGCCTAGGTCAAGGCTCAGCAGTGCTTAAATGCTTACTACATTTAAGTAGTCTGGAGGCTTCAGTGTGCCTTTGGAAGTGTTAGTAAGGAGTTATGTTATATATCCAAATGACCTACGAGAGAAGGAGGAGAATATATTCTCAATAGTCCTTTTCTGGTTTTTCTTGTGGGAAGCAGACGTCATCTGACTCATTAACACAGTCAACTTCAGTACACCAGGAAAAAAAAAAAAACAAAAAAACTTAAAAGATACAAATCAAGATGAATTATTGTGATTATTTAAAATAATGTAACAAAATTTCAAGTGAATGTCTGTTCCATGTACATCTTTAAAAAAGCAACATAACCGAAGGGAAAGCATTTCCTGTGTATCAAAGAACATTGAAAAGTAATTCTGTCAATCAGCAGACTTTGTGTAAATATAGATATATGCATTTTGCACCCCAGAGACACACAATAAGAAAAATAAAAAAGTTGTTTTTCAAATACCAGAATGTGGGAAATCTATGGAAATTTTATTCAGCTCCTCAATGAGCTATGGCTGGAAAGTTTTTAATTGGAACTTGATGTAGTTTCTCCCCTCCATGCGATCCTTGCCCTTTACACTGTGTGTGCATATATGTAGCTCGTTTACGCACTTATACACAACTGGACAGTGGTGACCATGGAATAATTGTTCAAAATTTCCTTGTACTGAGTCATAGGTTACATATCCCCAAGTCTTATTTACCTTGCCATCCAAACCCTGCAGAGTACAAA
Source organism: Pycnonotus jocosus (assembly GCA_013400435.1). NCBI lineage: Eukaryota > Metazoa > Chordata > Aves > Passeriformes > Pycnonotidae > Pycnonotus > Pycnonotus jocosus. The sequence goes on from VWYP01024213.1 coordinate 175,998, forward strand.
ACTACTGATTTCCTTGTGTGCCCCTTTTTTTATGTGCATTGGATGTAGCATTGAACTACTTCACAAACCTAAGGAATTTATCTTCACAGCAGTCTCAAGATCTTCCTTGTTCCCCCTTTCTTATCCCTGTCCAGTGCAGAATTTAAGGCCATAAGCTTTCACTGATTTGGGATATCAAACTTAATGCAATTTTCCATCAATTTTAATACTAATACAGTACTTCCTGATTTCAAAGCCCAGTTCTTGCTGATTTGAATATTTATCACATCAGTTTTATAAACCTTTGAGCTGCAAACCACTGGACTCCAGGGAATTTTTTTTTACAGTATGCTTCTTTTATTCTCATACTGGATCTGAAACATCCATTATGGGTCAGTATCAGGGTCACCAGGATAGAAGGTTCACCTGTTTTGATATCACCATTCTTCTTTTCCAAAGGACAAAACTGACTCATTCCCAGCACTTGGCCTTTTTCTAATGAAGGAGTGTGGGTCATTTTGGCTGGAAGGCACAGAGCAGGGAGAAGAAAAGGGAAAGGAACACATGGCATGCACGTGTTGTGTAAAGCAACATTGCAATTGTTTGTGGCTGAAGCAGCTGAGATATGTTGCACAGTACACCTTTATTTTATTTCCTGCCTTCAGAGTGCTCCAGTCTAAACCTTTATCACAATGATTTAATGTGATTTTTTTTTCTTTTTTTTTTTGAGTGAAGAGGTAAAAAATAAAAAAACCCCTGCATTACGTGAAACTGCACATGAGATTTTGAATTGTGTATCGCTGCTTGATCTAACTCAGCAAGTTGACCAGGTGTTATGTTTTTCAGGTAGACTATCTACTATAGGCAGAAGCCATAGGATTTCAAGCTGCACTACTTGTCTTGCTGACAGCAGAGCAATATAGAGACTCATGAAGGTGGAGTGTAGACATGGTGGGGTTTTGTCATGCACCAATATTCTTCCCCAGGACCATGCATTTGCCTTTGCTGAGCTTCAGACTGCTCTTTGCCTAGAAAAAACAATGATTGACCATGGTAGCTGTCCATGAGTGCTCAATGGTAAGCCAAATTTAAGTCAAAGTGTTTCTTTAGTGGTAGAATGACTCACCTCATTGTTATAAAATTGCAAGGAAAGAAATCCCAAAACAAAACCCAAATGAAAAACCCCACTGAACTGAACAAAACAGCACAGCACAGCCCCGCTACCAAAAAACCCCAAAACAACAAACCCAAACAAAAAACCAAAACCCAAACCAAACAACCCAAACCCCCAAAGTTCTTAAATCAATGTTCAAAGTCAAGCAGGTGCTATCATGTGGCTGCCATGTCTAAGGAATATCTGAACAGTAAACAGGATGATACTGGTGTAAATTAATGTACATTATGTATATTAAATTTATGTAGTTTTGAGCTTAGGGTTAGACATTTCAGGCTTCATTGACATCACATTAACTTCATTTCCTGTTTCTAGTACTATTCTTTGAAAGCTTTTGTGAGCTGTTCAGTGTCCTCCTTAAGAATTTGAACACATCTATAAAGAAAGAAACCAAAATCCTTCAGCCTTCAGGGAGCACACTTTGCTTTCCGGGCAGCTGCATTGATCTCTTAGAATTCCCACTATTTCCAGTTATGAATGATTACCTAGTTTGGTGTCTGTGACCTACACTGACTCTGAATTCTAGTGCTGGACAAGGATACACATAGAAGCTGCTTTAAAAAATCTAGTCCAGAAAAAATGTGAGCATGGCAGCTATCCTGAAGAAAATTTGGGTTGTGTGACTTTTTAAAAGTGTAGCAATGAGACCACACAAATATTATAATGGTGGAAGCTATGGAAGATTAAAGATCACTAGAAAATTATGATTGAAATGCTGCTGAATGTCCAATACATTCATTAAGAAAAAATAATGATTGTTTGAATCTTGTGGAAGCTAATTCTTCGTAACTGCATTTTGTGTAAAATATGTGTATTAAATAGAATAGCAAAACTTTAAAGCCTCTGCAGTCCAGAGTCAGGAAGACAATAAAGGAATGAACTGAAATAAAATCTTTCCAAACAGTATGTGTAGACTGGTTACCATAGGTTTCTTCCCCAAGAAGCTTATTATTGGGACATTGGAAGCTTTTGATCTGTAATCAGTCACTCATGGCTGAGGATCTGTGATTGTTTCTAAGAAAATTTGAAAATAAGAAAGGCAGAAGAAAAGTTAATTAATGTTCCACAACATTCTATAAATATGAAAAGTTTTTGAAGTAAGCTGTATCTTCTCTGGAAAATTTAGTAGACTGCAAATTTTTAAAAGTTGAAAACCACTGTACTTCAAAGATGTGAGGAAAGAAAGATATCTGGTGGTTGTTAATGATTATAGACCCTTTAATTACTTTTGAAAATGTACATTCCCTAAAATTATATTAATGATTTTAGTCCTTTCTTCCTTCCTGAACCACAGAATGTTTCTGTAAAAAGGTAAATGTTTCTGGTGCACTTATATTTCTTTTTCTTATCAGAAGATATGCTCCACAGAAAATTTTCAAAAAGTGGAAGGATTTGTGGAATTAGGAAAGTGAACAAACTTTGGCAATAAGAGATACTTGCAATTCATTCACAGTGGTTTATCTCCTATTATTAAATTTACATATATGTATAGCACATCAAGAGCATTCTGTGATATGCTTGAGATATTTAACATTGCTTGTTTTCATACAATTCAACAGAGTCATAAGCTTTGATTATGCCTTTCTCATAGAGAAGTGAGCTAATGGAAGATTATAAAAAATATTGTTTATTTTTCCCTGTATTAATACTCATGGCAGCTAAATGCAGTATAGGGGTTACTTAAATTCTTTTCTGGAGACTGAACTTGCTTTACTTTGCCATAAAAGTACAACTTTTAGGTGCCACTTTTTTACTTCATTGCAGCTACCAGGAATCAAGCACTGCCTCAGCAAGATTTCAGGATTATTCATAGGACTACTCAATTCAAAGAATGTTTTTATTCTAGAGGGAATATTATTACCTTTAACAAAGGGCATCTAATCATCCTTGTTTATTGATGGTGACAGCTTTTTCTTTCAATAAGCAAGCAAAAAAACCCACAGCAAAGCTAGACAAGCCATACACAGAAGGTCCAACCTGAAGTGTTCTAAAATCCTCTAGAATTGCTTGTTGTTGGATTTCTGTGTGTAATAACAGAACTTGTTTTTCTTTTTTTTTTTTTCTTTTTTTTTCTTTTTTTTTTTTTCCCTTTAAACTTAAGCTGGTGTATTGTTGCTCTAATTAATTGTCTTCTAGGACAAAATGCATAACTCTTGTTCTGCTTTCATGGATTCCTATTATGTCTCCACTTAACAATATTTACCAGCAGGAAACAATGATAAATCGTATTCACGATTACTTTGATCTTTCTCATCTCTGTTTGAATAGTCTTGGTTTTGGAGTGGTTCTGCTGTTTATTTACTTGCTCACACAGCCCAGGAAAATAAAAGATAGAATCAACACTTTAGAGTCTCCAATCAGCTGTTGCTAAAGCATTTATGAGTAGTTCTTGCTCTTTTCTCAGGTCTCCTGTTCTGTTTAGCATCACCAGTCCTGCCTCTTGGTGCTGATTAGTGTATTTCTACTTCAGAAACAGTGTGCTCCCTTCATCTTTCTGCAAACATCTTGTTTGTATGAAACAAACAGCTCTTGGAGGTTGGACTTTAAAATACAAGATTTCCAGATTAAAAAGAGAACAACCACTGTTACCTCTACTTCTCTCCTGAGTTGTTACTGCCTCTGACACACCAAGTTAGAAGGACTATAAAAAGCAGGGGATAAATTCCATCATCTGCCTGTTGAATGCTGTGTTCTGTACCTTAAGGAAATATTGGAAAGCAGTTCTGCCAGTGCTGGTGTTTAACTGCATTTAGGGGGACTTTAGTGAGCATTATCTTCTCTCTATTTCACGGTCCAACCTCAACTCTATGCTTCATGCATTAGCCAGAATGATTTTTTTCTTAAACAAATATATTTAGCTATTATTTTAAAAGATGCTCAGTGGAGTGTTCGAAATGAAAAACAAATTAAGATGTATGGAAACCCATGAAGCTGAATGAGATTCATTTGCCAGTATCAACACATATTCAGAGTATCTTGGTGTCCTTTGAATATTGCTTCATGTGAGTAATCACCTTAACTCAGCCTTTTCAGTGAGTTAACAGCCAAGGCAAAATCAACAAGGAATGTCTTGTGCATTCAAGATGGAACTACAGACCTAGTTATTTTTAGTATTGTTGTTGAAATTGAATTTTCATCCCAGCAGGTGAAAAAACCCACAGAAGTAGGAAGCACTAGAGTCTCATGGACTGGTTTGCAGACCAGTGCTCCCAGTTAATTTCCAATAAAGTGAAGTAGTTGCTTATTTTTCAAGTGTTTTGAACTTACTGATATTCTGCAACCCATCTCTGTTTCATGTCCTGCCTCTTCTAAGAAATCCAAGTGAACATCATTCACCACTCTGTTCAAATGAAAACCCCAAATCCAATTTATTAGAACAGAATGATTATAGCCTTTAATTTTTCTATGGAGATATTATTGTTATGAAATCAAAGTCCTTTCCATATGCAGTGCTAACAGTCCTAGCCCTGCATCCATTCTCCAAACTGTGAACGACATTGATGGACCAACTCAATTAAAGTGTGAGCATCGGGGAAGGAACATGGAGAGCTGAAGTGATCTTTAACAATCCACCTTTAAATATCGCAATAAATATTTCAATTTGAAATGTTCATAACTTTTGCTGAGGATACCTGTTAAAGAGACTGGATGGAAATTCATGTCACTTATTCTAAGTAAGATTGCTTTTGGTTACACCATGGTTATTGTTTTCTTTTCAATTATGTTATACTCTCTTAGAGACAGATTAAAACCAGAATGCAACGAGGGCAAACCCCACCTTTTCCATAGCTAACAGTGAAGTGGGATTTCTTCTGTAATTTGACATTTTCTTGCAGTTGTTTTTTAAGGTAGCAAATATTTTTGTGAAACATGGACAATATTTAAATGCATACAGTGATTGCTGTTAGACTGCACTAACTCCTAATGAAAGCCATCAAGACTTAAAAAAATACATGCAAACATCTCTAATAAGCTGAATTACTTCCCCCAAATGTTAAAATTGGTTGGGGATTGATCTGATGATTGGCATTTCTAAATTAATATACTGGGAACTGGATAGTCAAGGAACTACAAAGGAAGTGCCAAGACACATTATGAAACTTTTTTTTCGTGGTGAAATATCTCTGACTTGGGTCCTTTTTGTTTGATTTATAATTTTAGTTTAAATTAGTGCTAGCTGATCATTATCATATCGTGTTTGAATATCTTTCACACAATCTACAAATTCAAGATTGAAGTTTTAGGAGACATTCTCAAAATTTTTTCATCTTTAAGAACATCCATCTTAAATACTTTTTAATCGGTGGGATTCTGAGGCTGCATGGTTCATTTTGTATCAGTGAAATATAGACATGGTCTGAATTCTTGAGATTTATCTTCTCAGTATTTACTTTACAAGATTTATTTTAGCCTTTTGTATATTTTAATAGTTCATCTGGCTTCATATTCAGATTTGAGAGGTTTCTGTGTGATTTTATTAGTAGTAGAAGTGAACTGAAAATATCCTTTTTTTTTTGGTAAGAGCTACATTTAAATGTGACTATTTAACTTACACTGGAAATAATTAAATTACTTCAGACTACATGGCATAACTTTATTGAATTGAAAAGTGCTAACTTATTAACTGCTGCAAGTGCCAAAGCATAAAAGAAAGGCAAGAAACCTGTTTAACAGAACATCAGTATTGAATGTATGAAAGCAGATCCTCAGTCAATGTTTTTCTAGGGGCCAAAAAATATTTTTAATGTTAACACACTCTTTCTTCCATCTGTCCTCCACTTGTTCAAGGTCACTAAAATGAGAATGGAAAAGATGCCTATGAATGGAATGAGGTAATATATTTAAATCCCTTTTCTTAGAAGATTAGAGTGACGCACAATACTTTAAACCTACTAATCTCAGTGATGAGTGCATATGGAAGTCTTTCACATCTAATAGTTTTTAATTAATATGCAGTTATCTTGGCACTTGGGAGGATGGTCTAGAGGCTGAGGTACTTGGCTTGAATGTAAAAAATCCAGGGTCAGTTTTCTGTCAAAGCACAGATTTCCTTTGAGGTATGGGGTTGGTCATCTCCATTTGCCTCTGCCCTTGCTCTCCATCTCTAATGTAAAAATTTTATTGCCCTCCCAGAGTTTTGTAAGTCTAAAGAACTGCTCATAGGTTTGACAGATTTGGATAATGGGGTGGAATATCAAGTATCTGCCTACACAGATATTAGATTCAAGTGATTTGAGAAAAAAATCCACCAGATAACATTAACCGCAGCACTTAAAGGAGGTACTGATGCATTTAAAAAAATGTGCAATAAAGATCTTTACCAAAATATCCACCTCAAGTACAATAGGGGCATACCAGAATAATCTGTGTATAACCAAATTTTCTTTGTCACTCAGTACAGCTGTGTGCAACCTAATTAAGTGAACACTTGCCTGGTAACATCAGTACCAGATTTAAATGCACAAATAGCCTTTTTTTGATCTGTCTGGTGAACAGACAGAATTAGGGCAGATTCAGGTGAGAAATTATTTTCTACTGCAGGTTTTTCTATAACATTCCTAAATGCCAGGAAAGAAAAGGATGATTTTATTTTGTTTATTCTTTAGTCATAAATACCAACCATAAATGCATTTGGGAACATGAAATAGATACTGCTGGCAGCCACCAAGCTCCTGCTCTGCAGCTACTGAGCCCTGCAGTTTCTGCCTATGGGCATTCTCTTAGAGTCAGAAGTGATGATAATGTTTGGTTGCTAATGACCTGTCTGGAGTCCACTCTTTACAAAAGCCTCCAACCTAGAACTTTGAGCAAATGTGCCTCCTCCTTAGTTCAAAGTAGATTTTTGTCATTGTTAACTTGAACAGAAGATCCTACACAGGAGTACTTTGAAATTTGCACTCTGTTTATGGATGTATCTGCTTGTCCCCTAATGTAGGTGATCCTGGTGGCTAAACCACTTATGATATGCAAAATGAGGCAGTGCAGGTTGTCAAGTCTCTGCACCCACATGTTCATAAGTAATATAAGGATATCTTTGCACAACTCAGGGTCCCTAACCTAAGCCTCATTTCTACAGGTCACAGAGAATTAAACAGTAGGACAACTGGTATAGTTTCACCTAAATTCCTAGAAAAATTTCTCTTTTAGTCTCTTTTGATACAAATTTTTAGTATATGATGAAAGCTGCATAATGGTCTCTTTAGTAAAATATATCAATATTGGTAATCATTTTAATTTCAAGAGAATGTGCTAAAAAAAATTAGGTTGGGATGCTTAAAAAAATAACAAAACACATGTAAACTAGTAACCAAACCTTCACCTAAGCATTCTTACTGTAAACACACAGCCACAGGCTTCCTTTCAATCTCTTAAGCTGTCTGCAGGTGCTGTGATTTTTCTCTTGCTGTATTGTTCAAGAGAAATTGGCTGTGGAGGACGTACTGGATGATCCCCGGTTGAAACAAAACTTTTTTTTCTGCCACTTTCAGTCAGGCATCTCTGCAGTGAGCTATGACTTGGCATCAGCCTATCAGTTATTTTCCTTTGACCTCTGGAAGATGCTGTTCTGTGAACAAAAGAGCAACATGCTTGGTGGTCATGCCTTCTGTGAGTTCCTTGTGCTGGAGTTTTGACTCTGCAGGCTCTGGAACAAATAAGCTGCACAGTGATTTTTCTCAGGAGTATGAAGAATGAAAAACCCCAAACCCTGAAGTTTCAAATCACACTGAGTATCCTTTAGAGGCAGAGTTTGCAACTTGGATGGTAATTTGTCTGACATTTCCGTTTTGGTGGGTGACCTTTGTGTTTCTGCCTGCAAAAATGGAGTGCAAAAAAGTGATCATTCCTTTAAAAGTGACTGTCAGACAAATTACAATCCACTTGGCAAACAACTGGGAAAGGTGTGGTGTGCTTGCATGCCCAGTCCATTCCAGAAAAACTACTTTGTACACAGAACAGTTCTGCTTTTCACTGAAAAGTTATAAGATGCTCTTTGGAGGCTTTTGTGAAGAGCTGCTGATAGGCTACTGGATGATGGACTAGATAGGGTTACAACAGTTGGACTAATGATAATATTTCTATACTTTATCTGCACTATAGATTATGCTTTTTAACCCAGCACTAGAGGTTTTGGAAAATTCAAGGGCTCTCATAAAGTTTTGGACTAATGAACACCTCCCTGGAAGGACAAATTTCTGAATTAGCATCACACATCTCTATAGTCTGGTAGAGTTCTTGTGTATTTGATTTTTTTGCTTTTTCACCTGTTTTTCTCTTTAGAAATACTTGGCTAAAAGAGTTTGGGAGTTTTTAGGGGTTTTTTTTGGCTGTCAGTTCTGTTTGTTTGGTTTTGTTTGTTAGTTTGCTGGGTTTTGTTTGCTTGAGTTGTGTTTTTTTTTTTTCTTAGTCTTGTGAGTCAGCATTGTTTATATATAGAATGCACTAGCTCTTTTAAGACAAGTCAGCAATGTATTTGCTCTGTTATGTTCCTCTTTTTCAATTTTCAAGTAACTACAAAGCACAAGTAATAGGCTGGCTTCGATGTATATGACCACAGTGAGATGAGTTAAATCCAATTTCTCCTGTCATTACTGAGGCTCCACAGCCCCTCAGGCATCCATTTGAGCTGTTAAGGCATCCAGCACATAACAAATTAAGGTTATTCTGAACATGGTAACTAGTGATGCTCTTATGAAGGGTTAAAAGATTTGATTGTAAACAGGCTGTGAATGATATATCAAGAGCTGATTCTTCAGTCAGCTGTTTTCATACACGTGGAATCTGCTTGATTATTAACAAGGCATCATCTGGGCATGCGGTCACAGGGCTGGTCAGAATGCCTGGAATATAAAATCAAGTTTTTTCAGGTGCAGCACACAAGCCCTTGCCTACATTTATACACTCAAGTAGGTAATTTTATGCCACAGCCATCTCACAGGTGCTTAAAGTATTTTTATAGAATCAGGCCTGCATGTATTTACATCAGAGTTTCTCAGTTTGGGTGTAAGAAACACATGAACCAAGCAAAATATGAAAATCTGTGCTCAAAAAAAAAAATCGTTCTGTGTGAAATTATTAAACAATCAAAGGGATAAAACAGGTAGTTACTGATATTTATGATAACCTTTGTATGTAAAGATGATTAGGTAATGAATGGAAAAGTTCTTTTAGTTTAAAAAAAAGGAAAGTAAAAAAGGTTTACAATTAACTGGAAACTTAGTACCATAATAAAGTTATCCATTCACATAGCAAATGTGCTTGAAGCATGATGTCTAAAAGACTTAAAAATACATGATTGTACTGAAGAAAAGCATTTATAATTTAAATTAACATAATCAGTGCTTGTACCTGTACGTAGTCAATTTTGCTTCTAAGTAATTTTAATTATTAAGTAGAATTAATCTTACATTGCATGGAGGTTTCTGTAAAAACAGTGGAGACAAATAAGATTATATATGGTATATTAGAGCTAAGAAAGATTAAGTGTCATTTATTGATTAGATTTCTTTATACCCAGCAGTCTTAAAAAAACAGTTAAGTCTTCTCTTTGTGAATGATCATCTTTATCATTAACATTCTGATTTGTAGTCTCTCTCAATTCATAGATTTAGCCTGGACATGTTAGCTCTAATATCACCATGATTTGAATCAATAATGAAATGAAATGAGCAAACACAGTAGTGTGGATTTTAAATGAGAAATAAATAAGATTTCATGGTAGATAGTGCGATCGGAGTTCCACTGAAATCAATTTGCACATGGAGTGACTCTCATGGAACAGGGTTCCAAACAACCCTATAATAATTTAATGAGCTCCTGCAAACTGCTATTCTGAAACACTGAAGGCATTTTTCCAATGTGAATATAGAACACACAGGTTTTGTATTCCACAGCTTACTCAAGAAAATACTGAAAGAAAATCTGTGGGATTTTTCAGGTTTTGGTTTATGAATCACTGTAATTGCTGGATTTTTCAGAAGCAGCTTGTTAACCTGACATCTTTTTCTTACTCTAATCTGTAAATTCTTGCTCCAATCTAGATGAAATAGTGTGTGTAAATGTCTATGAAGTGTCAGAAAAGAACCAATACACTTTGCTTTTGCAGTACACATGTACTGAATAGATAGATATTCATTATAATAGAATATGAATAATAGAATGAATAATAGATATTCATTATGTATAAATACTTTGGGATATAATAACTTTTTCTATTCATGAATTATCCATGACCTGCTAATGTTTTTTTTTTTGTTTTGTTTTGTTTTGTTTTGTTTTTATATGACTGTGTGTGTTTTATGTAGTTCATCAAATAATCTTACAACCCTATTAGGCTTGTGGAATTTTGTAAGTGCTCCTCTGAGTATAATTTTCAGAATGAGTTATTCATATTGGTTACCCAAGTCACAAGAAAGTGTATCCATCCTGCTATTTGTTGACCTAATGTCTGCAAACAAGATGGCTGGAGTAATTAGATCTTTGTAAACAGGATACTTGTTAAGAAGAATAGTAAGTGTTGTGAATCTTAAAGCCTTTACAGTCTGGTTTTTGTGCTCCTTTGTATTGAAGGAGCATCATACATAGCAGAATATTACCTGCAGTACAAATATGAGCTCTTTTCTGAGCAAAAAGGCCTAAGATAAATTTATGAGTTTTACTTCTGACTACCTGGCCCCTGTAAGCAACAGCTGCTTTGGAATCCTTCTCTGAGCATTGCAAAGATGTTTGTGAAGCAAAATAGTTAGATTATATGGAGTTCTTGTTTTATATTTCATATGGCGATCAAAACCTCTTTAATAAGCCTTCTCTTGCCTAAATATAGAATTCAAACATACAGCAGCTTCAAAAGACCTGAGTTGTTGCTCTCTTTTAAGTAAGTGTACATGTAGCCATATTTCAAGCTTGATTTTGTTCAAACTATTTTCTTCATAACTTATAAAAGTGTTTTTATTTAGTTTGTTATGGAATGGCTGATTTAAGACCTCTCTGCCTCTGCTCATCACTTTGTCCAATAACTTTTGGACTTAACTAGTCAATTTAAGTGAGATCAGAAAGAAGTGGTAAATGGAATGCAAAGAGAAAAAAAAGACAATTATCATCTCCAGTGAAGGAAAGCCTGGTGAGACTGGCATGTTGAACAGCCTTTGTGGGAGCAGCTGTGGTGGTTTTTGTGATGAATGTAGGAGCCAGAATTTATTGTGGTGTTCTGAGAAGGCTGTGAGGGCACTGAGTTGTATCAGACTAGGCTTCATTAGCTCCACCATTGATGAAGGCTTTGTTTCATCTTTAAATGAAAATCAATATTCTCAACATGAAAAATCTTGTTTTATTGCATGTTTTGTGATAGTAACCAATTCCTACTGACATCATCACTCTCACAGTTGTGATTTCGAGTAGGGTGGGGGAAGTAAGGATGTTGGCTTCTGGCTTCTTTCCCCATACATTTCTATTTGAATTCTGCTACCTTAATTTTGTATGAAAGCATCAGTCCAGTCTTCACTTCTTGGAAGGATGGGTTATTCCTCAAGGCCAACACATTTCTGCAACATTGGTTTCTTTTTTACAAGTAGAAGTGTAAAAATAAAGTTCTGTACAATATGCTGCATACAGATATTTTCCAAAAACAGCAGCTAGTGCCTTTTCTGCATACAAGTAGAATACATTACATTAGGTAAAGTTATGGAAAATTGAGACAACTATTTCAAAAACATTTAATAATTGACAATGGCTTTTAACAGTAGGATATAGATAAGGGATCTAGAAAACTGTTAACTACTCAGAAATATCTTAGGGAAAAAAAAGTAATAGCAGGGTTGTAGCAGTTTTATTTTTAAAAGATTTTCACTACCAAAGTCTATGATAGAAAATATATTAAAAATCATTATTTTTGGTTTACTTTTATAGCTATGACTCATTTTCACACCATTCTCTGAAGCAGACATTAGGAATAAGATTGTTAGGTGATTGTATCAACACCTTCTTTATTTGTTAAATAGGTAGACTAATGTGGAACAATTACTTTATTTGTGAATTTGACTTTTGAAAAATAATGAAGCAGCTATACTATGGTAGAAGTGGATGTTTTCTTACCTGCATATTAAACAAAGGTAAGCAGAAAGATTTTTTTTTTCCATTAAAATAGGAATGTTAAAGAAAATAAAGGTGTGAAGAATTCTTTTCTCACTTCGCTGGAAAATAAGTTATAAATCTGTCACTTCCTTGAGTTATGTAAAAATCTTAGGAAAATCTATTTATATGATAACAGGACAGTTTTTCCTGAATCTCAGTATCCAGAGGAGATTGGAGGTTACATGGAAAATGATCTTTATCTGAAGGCAGGGAAGCCACATGCTTTTCTAAGTGCTCATGGAATTTGGAGTTTTTTGATTTGCTTAGACCTCACGCTCCAAGGGAAACAGTAATAATGTGCATAAACAGTCTTGGTGCCTTCTCCCAGGCAAAAACTGACAGGATGGGAGGAAATGCCCTCAGGTTTCACCAGGGAAGATTTAGTTTGGATATTAGGAAAAAATTCTTCATTGAAAGAGTGATTAGGCATAGTAACCTGCTGTCCAGGGAATTGTAGAATCACTGTCCCTGGAAGTGCTCAAAAATCATGTGGACGTGGCTCTTGGGGACATGTGGTGAACATGGTGGCAGTGCTGGGTTAATGGTTGGACTTGATGACTTTGGAGGTCTTTTTTAACCTTAATGATTCTATGATTCTAAATGTAATCCTTTTGTGGGTCTTTCTGTTGGTATTTGCTTACTTCATCACCTACTGGACAAGACAAAGGGTGGTATTGCTGCTGCATTAAATGAACAAAAATGAACCTGCTGTTTCTCTCAACCACCTGGGATTAACAAATCCACACCCCCTTCAGAAGAAAATATCTGCTTTGAGAGACTCAGTAATCTTTAATAGCCCCCTTTCTCACTTTCAGTTTTTGGCCAAACTTGCTTTCTCACACACACAGATTAGCTCTCTTATGATCATGTCCTATTGACAACATGATTGCTGGCAGGGAGTGCTTCCCCTGTGAGTAGTTCTGATAAAGAGTACAAATATCTGCAAGGTAAGTGCTGGAAACAGATCCCAGGGTAACTGATCTCTAGTCCTGCACATTGTGTGTGGTGAGTTAAATTGATCAAAAGTCATTTGAAATTGTGCAATGTGAATGGCAAACTGCCTTAATTAGTAAGTAGAAAATGACAAATCGTGTGCCTGAAACCATACCCTCCTACCCTTTACCTTACTACTCAGATCTCCAAGTGGGCATCTCTATTTCCACCACCTCCACTCCAAAGAACCATTTCCCAATGGTAAGTGTTTCTAACTAGCTTTTCTAAGAAGGGAGCTTTTGTCTCATTTGTTCCTAGAGCAGAGCTGGACAGGTGTGGTAGTCATAGAGCTGTTTCTTTTGCTTCATATGTATTTTCTTTAGCACCAGGAGAGTGATGTGAAACGTGAAGCAATCTGGCTGGGGCAGCAATCTCACCATCTCATCTTTTCCCTTGAAGCTGATCCACTCTGTAGAAAAGGATGCAATAGTCACAAGCAAAGAGATGGCACAAGTGAGACCATGACTTAAGCATGCCTGCAGAAGGACTACTGGCATCTACTCTCTGCATGGAGCTGCATTTCTGCAATTTGCATTCAGCAGTCAGTGACAGCCCAGAGAACAGGACTTGAATTGAATGAAAGACTGCTGAATACTATGTTCACCCTCTCTTTGCATTTTAGGACAAAGGACACCTGTTTGTATCAGTTGACAGTAGCTCTTTAGTGTACACATTTAATTTAGCCAGGAAAATTACCTAGCTAAGCTTCTGTAGGTGTCAGCAGAGAGAGTGTTTTCCTGATTACAATTCAGAGCCTCTCTGCTCTTTGCTTTCAATTGTTTTTTTCATTGACTGCTGGGGAAGCAGCACATGAAATATTTGCCACAGTAGGTGCCTGCAGACCCTCCCACCAAGCATCCAGCCTGGTCTGTTTTAACTGCACAGTGAATGACTATTGGGTTTGCCCCCGTGTAGGCAAAGGTGGGACTGCTTTCCTGCTGGCTTGCCTTAGAAGTGTCAATTCCTTTTAAGTGAGGCAGTTCTGAGCGCACAGAAAGCTTCTGTCAAATTAAGAGAGAGGAGTAACTCGTAAAAGGATACAGCTTGGAAATCCTACATGTCACATGCTATGGCTTTAGGGGCCTTCAAGCCAAGCAGGTGCTGAGTTAGATATTTCAGGACTGTAGCTCTGGATTTGGTGTCTCTGCCTTAATTCTGTAGCTGGAGTCCAAGGTTGCCCCTACAGACTGTGAGCTTTGGTGTTTTAGGTTAGCAATCTAAATTTTAATGCTAGTACATCTGGACCCAAGCTATCTGAAACCAATATTTATTCCCTTACCATTTACTGCTGTTCCATTGCTGCTGTTAATATTCTGAAATGATTCTTCAGCTCCTTGTCTTGCTCTGGGAAGTCGAGATGAAGTTTTTTGAGTTTTGTGGCATGCTGTGCTGTTTGCTGTAAGATTTCCTATCTCCCACATGTGAAGCAAGACAGATTTTCCAGATAAGGAAAAGACAGGGAAAGAAAAAGATGTTAATTTGAGGCTTGCTAAGAAACTCAGATAAACCAGTGTGTCAAATAAAAAGGATAAAACTCATAGGACAAGACATTGGATTTTCAAGGTTCTCAGAGGGCATTAAAACAATAAAAATGAAAAAAATAATAAAATTATAAGAAATGCTCAAGGATCTCTTTAAAATATTAATAGGATGCTAAAAGTGAATGCACATGCCCAATACTTGCTTTTAACAGCAGTAACCTGCAATGACCACCTGCAGCCCCTGCAGTCCTTCAGAGTGCTCTTCCCCTTTGCAGCTCCTTTCCTTTGATAAACTTTGACAGAAGAATCAAGGCCTGTGGCTGCTCCAAGTGTGGCTTGGGAGCTGTAGGCTCCTCATCAGTTTATGATCTATTTTTCAAGACATGGCATTTTTTTTTCCCTCTTAATGGCATCCTGCTGGTGTTGTGTAGCTAATCTGCTGGAGTTGTATAAATTCATGTGTCAGTATAACTTCTTTTGTTGGTCAGAGGCAGTGTTAATAATGATAGTAACTGAACAGCACTTTAGGAAAATATCAGATACTATCAACTGTGGAAACCATGTTTATATTACTTATTTATGGAATAATTAGAAAAATGTTAGAAAAATATCGTGTTAGTTATAAAACTACACTGTTTATCTTTGATTAACATGTGCCTGAGGAAAAATATAGATGTGGAATGGAAACCTAAGTAAGAGGACTAGTTACTACTGACAAGGCATGAGAGGAAAGAAGAAGAACAGTAAAATTGTCTTGTAAGGGTATGGCTTGTAGGAAGCAATTAAATAAAACTAAAATAACATCACAGAATCATAGAGTGGTTTGGGTTGGACAAGACCTTAAAGACATGGCTTGGACACCTTCTGCTAGGCTGGGTTGCTCAGAGCCCTCTCCAGCCTGGCCTTAAGCACTTCCAGGGATGGGGCAGCCATAGCTTCTCTGCAGAACCTGTGCCAGGGCCCCACCATCCTTAGAGTCAAGAATTTTTCTGAATATCTCATCTAAACCAGCTCTCTTTCAGTTTGAAGCCATAACCCAAACATCAATACAGTTAAACTTTTTGTCAACTGAGAACCAGTTGAAAACAATGATGGTTGCTTGGTCTCTGTGTTGATTTCCAACATTAGCCAGGAAAGCCCTGCACAAATGTCTTACTGCCATGGTTGCAGTTTGAGAGGAAATGGAGCTGTAGAGAGGGCAAGCAGCTCCATAAAGGTATCAAATGTACCATTACATGTGTTGAGTTCAGAGCCTGAGCAGTGCCAGAGGTCCAGGCTGCCTGGCATGGGGATTAGAAGGGAATGTGAACAGGTGGAAGAAAGGGAGGACAGGCGTTTGAAGAAGGCATCTGAAGAGTTGTGTGTGAAATGGATTTGAGCTGCTGTTGTCCAGTTTCAGAAGCATGGGGATGGTGGAGTGGCTCATGTGAAAGATTTTGGAAATCTTCCTCTAGTGCTGGGCAATACATGCTGAAGCTTTGATTTTCTGTGGAGAGGTGTCTATAGTATACATTTATATAGATGCTGTTACAGCCCCAGCATGGCCCTCAGGCTGGCTCTGCCTCAGTTTCCCCTAAAACTTTGTAATTCTTTCTCCACATAACAAATAAAAAATTCTTTACCAATAGTGTACTTAAAAAAAAAAAAAATTGACACTGGATTTATGTTTTTCATAGAGGACTGTGCCTACAAATTGAGGATTAGCCACTTAAGCTTTCCAAATGCAATTTAAATTGTAAATGTAAACTATCAGAAGGAAACACCTGTAAGTATTAAATCAGGCAGTGCTGACTTTCAGCCATATCAATAATTTGTAACAGGACAATGAATTTGTACCATCCAATCAAAACAAATAAAGAGTATCTTCTTATTATCATAAAAGCAATAAAAAGACTTGCACAGCATTCTTTAGCTAATTTGTCTTTCATTCTGCACCATAAAGATAACAAAGTGTGGGGTTCTCTTAGAACATATTGTTTTACTCTCTGTATTTTTCATCACTGTGGTCTGGAGTATATTGTTTTTTAATTTGCTGATGGAAACCGTCAATTAGAATTAGCTTGAGTGCTGTGGGAGGATAACAACAATAGATGTGAAAGGAACAGAATAGTATCTAGCATAAATTAATGATGCATTTATTGTGCATCTCATTAGCTTGGTGCAGAGTTTATTCTATGAGCAGATAACTTACTGTTGTATCAAAAGCTGGGAGAGTAGGAGGATTTGGTTGGGGAACCATCTAATTATAGTCACTCATCTTAGAATGAAGGACTCCACTCCTTTGATAAAAATCTGATTAAAAGAAACAATATTTTTCCAAATGTCAACATGTTATATACAGCTGCAGCCTGTGGAAATATATTCTGACACCCATGTCATTTATTGACTCTGTCTAAGGCTCATAAAACTTTCTGTTGAAAAAACCCTTCATAACTTATGAAAGATAAATTGCCTTAAGCCTTCTATAACTTTAAAAAATGCTTTCCATTTAGAGTTCTATAAGCACTTGTAACTATTTCCAACTGGGGGAGAAAAAATTCTCCCTCCTTATGGATCAAAATTTTTATTAAAAGTTACTATGCTAATATTGTGATTATGTTGGTTTTCTACTTCTCTAATCAAGGTAATTATTTTTAAAATGGTGAAGCCAGACTTCCAGCTACTATCACTGACTGTAGTGAAAACTTGCTGCTTAGCAAAGTCTGAAAACATCCATGTCCCTTAGTGTGTTCAAAGGGTTTTTTCTTTGTGGACACATGGATGGATCTTGGACACTGTAGGACAGCTGGGAGCAGGATGCATTCCTATCAGTCTGTGTTCCAGACAGCTCAGAACAGGGATGAATGCATGCAAATAGTTTTATTTTCATGTACAAATATGTTTAATGTAGATAGGTATATTAATAATTCTACGCGTTTGTATTTTAAAAGGTGTCATACATTATGATTTTTGAAATTTGAATTTTCTTTAAATGCAGAAACACAGAAAAGGACAATAAAATTGATTCTGAGGGTTTGGTTTGGGGCTTTTTTTTGGCACAGAAATGGCTTGATTACCAATGGAAAAATTCCTAACTAGCTGTAATATATTCTCTGTAAATTACTCATAATGTGTATTCTCTAATGTATAGCGGGTTTATTTTCAATCTTAGGAGACAGGCAGAATTTTTGAAGATTTACCACCCACTTGCAAAAAAAAGAAGAAAAAAAATCAAGTTGTGTAATTAAGTCAGCTGGAATTAATTAAAATAGTCAGATCAACATGTAGTCCTTCCTGCCATCCACTGTACAGTAGGTATGTAATTTCTAATTAATGTTTAAAATGCAGTTCACTTTTCCTTAATATTTAATTCATAGCTATAAGCAAAGTATGTAATTTAACGGTGACATGACTAATATCTCCATGAAAGAATATGTCACCCTAAAAGTATGAGAAAGAGGAAATACAAAAGTGGTTTTGTTCTCTTTTACAATAAAAATGAATATTTCAAAAGCTTATTTGTTTCATCTTTACCTAAACTAAAATTTTCTGCGAGATGAGAGCAGCAGAGTAATTGGGGCAGTAATATTTTTTAAGATGAAACTTGCACGGCATAAAGCCTGAAGTATGTGACAATTCCATGCAAGCTGACAGTTTCTGAGCTTTGAAACCCAACTGTTGTGCCAGATCTCTGACTCAGTGATGAAGAAAATGATCTCTTCACTGTTGAGACTAATTTGATCAGGACTGTAAAATTTGGGTCTGGCTCACCCCAAAATATTCTGCACTTTGTAAGGTGAACTAACAAGTTCCATAATTAGAATTAGATTTATTTGCTTATTCATTTGAGTGTTGAACTGGAATTAATAATAATTTATTTTTTTTTTTAAAAAGAGAAGAAAATTAAAGAAAAGAATCCTCGTGGCTTCTCTGGATAAATACACTCTGTAATTGTTTTAATAAGAACAAGAGGACAGAGTGAATATAACCACATTTGCTTTATTTATCCCTTTTGTTGGAAGGAAAAGAAGAAACACCTCTGAAAAAACCCTATCTGGTCATTTAGAGGGAAGAAAATGCAGGTTTGTAGCTCTTAAAAAATTAAATCTGAGCGTGGAATATTTCCTCCTCTTGTCAGGAGACACATTGTGGTTGGGAGTATAAAAGGTCATGAAGCACTGCATAAACTATTATGTCTTCAAGTACTTCTGAACTTACAGTTTTGTCTCACAAACTATTTCCTGTATAAATCTGAATGAAGAGTTTTATTCTTACTGAATTTCTTGGTGGTGGGAAGGAATCAGGTTATTTTGGGCCTTTTGTGCTGATTATGCCCTGGTACTCGATGAACAACAAGGGTCATATTAAAAAAAAACAAACAAAAAACCAACCAAAACCAACCCAACAAAAACCAAAACCAAAAGGATAAAAAGAGGTGTAAGGACTTTTTTACTTTATTTCTGTTATGACTTTTCTGGTTAGCTTGTCTCTCTTGCCACTTTAGAGAGTCTGCTTGAACCAGTCATATGACCAGTCTTTCAGAAAGAGTATTAAGTATGGGCTTTGTTCTTAAAGACCCACATATAGGGTCCTCTATAAATTGTAGGACACAGCCTTAGAAAGAAATCATAAAAGTGTAGGAACATATTTTAGCAATATGATCCAACCTTGCAATTTTTTTTTTTAGATTTGGTTTTTTTTTTTTCCCTGCAGAAAGTTTAATAATGGGAAAAAAAACCACCCCAACCTGTAAACGTCGAGCTTAATTTTTTTTTTAGTGAAATATGAAAGGGAGTCTATTTTGATAACAGGCTGAAGAAGAAAGAGAATAAATAATGAGAGCTGTGCTTAAAGTGGCAGCTTTAGATTCAGTGTCTTTCTAGGAGTGACAGGCAGCTCTGACTCCTTGTTATTTAATGACAGACAAGGCTGGTGATGCCTTATTGCAAACCGAGGCAATCTTGGTTTAATCATTAATAAAGCAGTGGTAAATTTCTGCCAAAGCAGACAAACTTTCAAACAAGCTTTAGTTTTTGGCTTGGATGACTGCAAATTTGAGCAAATGGCTATGTTTTGAAAAAAAGAGGCAGGGGTTAGCAGCAAAAATGTTGGAAAACTGATCATAATCTTCAGTGAATAGGTACAATTGCCTGCAGGTGTTCAGGTATTTCACTGCTGAACACTGAAGGCAGTGGAAAAAGGATTCCAACCCCATGTCACAGAAGACTGATAAAATTTCTTCCCTCTCTGGAGACTGAAGAAATGTAATCAAGCATGGAACTGCTTTTTGTGCAGGCAGATCTCACTGGCATAAAGAGAAGAAGAAAACGGAACAAGAGTACACGAATTTTCCTGGTTGGGTTGTGTGAGTGTGACTTTAGAGATGCCATTGACACAGTTATTTCACTTGGGACTAACAGTTCATAGCTGTTTCTCTGATATTGGGTTAAAAATCAAACTCTCTGCATAACAAATGTATTTTCCACGTTTGTTTGTGTCTGTCTGGTTGTGTAGACAGGGTACTGCTGAGAAAACAGCAGTTGTGTAGTGCAGAAAGTCCTGCTCCCATCCAGGCTCTGGCACACATTTCCGAGTGCCACCTGCTGGCTTTGGGCTCTCACACAGCCTCAGTGTGCAGGGATTTTTCTGAAAGTGCCATTATTGGGTACTTCTTTAGAGAATACAATTCTGCCACGCCTGTCAGCTGTCTTAGGGGACATCCAGACCAAAACCCAGCAATTTGTTTGTGCATTCCAAGGCTTTTCAAGTATCCGTGTTTCACTGGATAAAACTCCAGATGTTGCTGCTCATCCTTGCTCTGCTCTTTTCATGGTAGAAAATGGCAATAAGAGAAACAAAGCAGAAAAAAAAAAAAAGGAAGAAAAAATGCTTCTTATTCTGAATAGGAAAAGTTTAGCTTGAAACCATGCTGCCTGCATTGATGTGTGATGTTGATGAAGACAGTTCTTGTTGGACTGTCTGTTCTTGTGTCTGGGCATAACACAGTAAAATAGGCAGTAAAAGTCATGCTCATGTTAATAAATCTCTAAAGAACTTTCTATTCAGAATCCCATCCACCATTTGTGCATGGCATGTGTGCTGTATTTCACAGCATCCCAGAATCACACGGTTGGAAGAGATGTCCAAGGTCATCGAGTCCAACCCAGCCCTAACACCTCAACTAGACCATGGCACCAAGTGCCACATCCAGGCTTTCTTCAAACACATCCAGGGATGGTGACTCCACCACCTCCCCAGGCAGACCATTCCAGTACTTTATTATTGTTTCCATGAGAGAATGGGCACATGGTAGAAATGCATCTTGTGGAAATCTGGTTCTGTGATGACTTTTTGGCTACAAATGCAGTCTTAGCTACATGATTGGGGTGTTGATAAAGCAAAATGCAGCTTGTCCCTTGAAGGGGTCTGCTCTGAACAAACCTTCCACTGGATGGGAAGTGCCATGATGAAAAGCACTTGTTTATTTTCCTGACTCCCACGGAGAGCAGGCAGGAGTGAAGTGACTTGTAACTCAAATCCCTGTAACTCCCGGTGGATTGCTATTTACAAACTGCCAGAAGACAAGCTGTCTCTCCCAGTGGCACTCTCTGAGGAGGCCTCTGTGTTATCTGTGACACTCATTACACGTGTGCCTGCACAGCACCTGTCAGTCACTCTCCGCCAGAGAAACAACCATCACTCTCTGAGACGTTCCATGAGTTAGTTGAACAAATTAAAAAATACAGAATGCTGGAATTGAGTGAGCTGTGGATAACTGAGAGAGCTCTGGTAATGCAGACAAGGATACACTTACCTCTTTGTTCTGTGATTTTTTATTTTCGCACTCCCTATTCAGGTTTCTCTCTTTTGAAGGTATTTGAGAAATTAATTCTTTTGTCTTTAAGCACTGAGAATTTAATATGTGGTATGATTTGAATTTTTTTTGTTTGTTGTGTGTGTGTGTTTTGGTTTTGCTTTTTTTTTTTGGTTTTGTTATTGGATCTTCCCCAGAGCTAGAAACAGAGAACGAGTGCATGCCCCTGTGGCAGTCCCAAGGAATCCCATCTGAGTTTATTTCCTGAATCCTGCTGGTTTTTACAAAAGTTTTGTCAAACTAGAGATGTCTTGAGTGAAATGTTTCAGGGTCAGTTCATTGGCATTTTTTTAATGAAAATTTTTCAGCAGCTGAAGACTAGCCTAGCTTACAGTGGAAAGAGAAAGCAGCTGTAATATATAATGAAACAAATGGGAAAAAAGGAAAGTAGATTGCAAAGAATAAATGAATATAAATGAAAAGTTAGGAATTGAAGACATTTGTAAAGGAAGCAGAAGGATACACAAAAAATAGCCATTTAATTAAGGACTTTGATAAGTTTTTTGGAGTGAAAAAAGTCATAATGATGGTGCTGGCTTGTTATTATGTGGAAAAGGCAGAAATGTATGTAATAACACAGGAAAAACAGAGGTAGTCAACAAATATTTCTGTTATTTGGCTAGCAAACTACTTTTCTGAATTCTGTGTTAACCTGTCCACCTTCTTTTTTTTTTTTTTTCTCTTTTTTTTCTCAGATACTGAGTTTCCCAGCTCAAGTGTGTTTAGTGATCTCCTCTGAGTGAATTTAGGAGACAGAGAGAAGTGCTGCTAGAGAAACTGATTAAGCAGAAGTAGGGAGGGTTCAGCAGTAGAAGGCGAGTTCTAAGGTGGTGAATGACTGGAAATGAGGCGGGGAAAATTACTTAAGCAAAGATTTGTGATTTTCAAGGTTTCATTTTGAACAGGTTTTCATTTGCATCTTGATCCTTTTCTCCTTAATCTGCCAAACTGTGTCTCTTCAAATCCCTAGGGTTCCTTAGTAGTCTTCACCCTGGTAGGAAAACAACTTTGTTTTTTCTGTCTTCTAGAAGACTGATATTCTCTTCTTGCAACCCTTTTTCCTCCCCAAGCTGGTGTCTCATCTCTTGCTCCCTTATGATCTAACTTGCTGCCTTTCCCAAGTGGAGCTTGCTACAGGTTAATGGATAAAATTCAAAGTTAGTGCTGATCCAAAATGTTCCTCTTGGTTCTCTGTGGAAAAGAGACAGCGTGATAGCCATGTGATGATGCTGAAGCTGAAATGCCTTGCTTCAACAATTAATGAAAATGGAACCTAACCTTGGACCTCTTAAAATCAACATTTCTTTATGGTATGTCCAAATGTTACAGAAATTCTGTCCCAGAGGATCACTGCCTTTGCTTTTCAATAAAATTGTGGCACTGCAAAAATCCAGAAGATGAGAGGAAATCTATTGTTGAGCCAATATTTTGAAAGGGTGAAAGAGGGTACAATGGTAATTACAGGCCTGTCAGACTGACATGCATCTTAGGCAAAATAATGGCATGGCTGATATAGGACTCAATTATACAGAGTGAAATAAGGGTAATAATCACTGCTAGACTTGTGGCAGACAGATGCTGTAAAGCTGATATGACACCTTTTTGATGAGATTACAGCTTGGGTTGATAGGTCTGAGAGAGCAGGTGAAGTAAGGGAGGCTTTTTTTTTTATGGCAAAAAGGGACTTGGGAGGGCAAAGAATTTTGATTAAGCAGCTAGAAGAGTACAAAATTGTCTCAGCACATACTGTGTGGATGAAGAGAGGCTAAATGAGTGATGAGTAATCACCAAGCAGTCACAGGGCTCGTGCTCTTACCCAGGAGTGGCCAGACAGTATTCCAGGGCTTGCCAGTGGTCTGGAATTCACATCACCCATCTGCAGATAATGCAGGGACTGAGACACTTGCCTTGCATCACTGATGAGTCTGTCTGTATTTGTGGGAAGCAAGGTAAAAATGCTCTTTTTTTTTCCCCCCAGGTTCTCAAGTTCTTTAGAAATATTTTGCACTCATCTAAAAAATGTAGGTATGTCTAAAGTTCCACCAGTCCTTGTGGTAATTCTGCCAAGGAGCACAGATTTCCTTGTGGCAATTTAGAAACAATGCTTTGCAAAAATGTGAATTTTAAAACAATATTTGCTACTATTACCTCTGCCATATGAATACACTACTTAATTATAGGCATTCCATTTGTTTTTTCCTCCATCACTTCCTCCATCTAAAACCTTTTCCTTCTTGGTAGAATGTGTTGAGATCTGCTGATAAGATGGTGTCTGTTCAGTAGTATTGCAAGTACAAATATTTTACCTGATGCTGTAGCATCAGTCTTTATAGAATTTGGATTGTAGACAGTCTCCAAAGGCATTTTTCTGCATTGTTGTGCTTTTTCTAACTTGCAGGAAATTAAGATTCTGGGAGCACAAGTGGTCTAAGTAAGAGTTCCTGTAGTTTAAAAACCCAAGTACCCCAAAAAACTTCAAAAAAATGTAATTTCTAGATATTTTGTCTGCACAATTGTTAATCTTTTTCATCAGTTCAATGCTCTTGTTCTTGCATCCCACTCTACAGCACAATAACATTCCTTCTCACTGAAGCAGAATTATGTCATTATTTTAACCAGCTAAGTAGATATAATAATAAAATTAGCAATATCTTACTGGGCCTTCATTATTCATTTATTTTTTCAAATATTTAGTGAATTTATATACCAGAGGTCTGAATTACATTTGTTCAGTCAAAAGCTGTAGGAGAAGTAGTCAAACATTAAAAATTCCAAATTGTATATTATTATTATTTTTATTATGATGATTATTTCTCTTATCAGTACTTTTGTTCATTCTTCACTTATAATCTATGAGCATCAGAAAGTGTCTGTTTCTGTAATGAAGAATTGTTGTTTATTGTTTGGCAGTTCGATTTAGACATACTATACTGTAGACTGGCAGATTTCCTTCTCTCCTACTCATTAACAGGAAGCCTCCAGTATCTTCTTTCTCTGCTTTTTTAAATAATCACAATATCCCACTTTTCCAGTGGAACTTAGCCCAAGATTGAGTAAAGAATTAGACTCACATCAGGCAGGCTGGACTTATAATAATGCTGAAGAAGTAATCTAACATGAAAAACGAGACATTCCCACTCTACATATGGTTTTAATTTTTGAAGCTTTTGGAATCTAATTCAAAAAACTATGCTACAATTAAAAAAAAATCATGAAGGAATACAACCAAGGTTGAAAATTTTGCTTTATCTTTTAAAATAGAAGTATTCTGGTCCAAATATGGTTTAAATTATCTACTGTGTCCAAAAATTGTATTAAGAATTGTTTATTGAATAAGAGTTTTTGAGATTTCTTATTAATAAAAGATATGAATTGTTAAATTTCTTATATATCTTTGCACTTGTACTTTTACCATATTGGCAAAATAATAAGAGTGTTTTTTAGCTATTTGGTCACCAAATTGATCACTAAAGGATTATATTATAGCCATACAAGCAGTCTTGTTTTATTTTTCCCCCTTGCTACTTTTAGTGGAGTTTTTTGGGTTAGCAAATGTAAGTGACAAACCTAAGAACCAAGATTAAATATTTTCTCTGAAGTATAATCAAATTTATTGCTTTCATACATGTTTATGACATTTTGGTTTCTAGAATATTGTCCTTATGTGCCACCAGATTTAAATAACTTTGGAATTCAAACATATTTTTAACCTAACCTCAGTTAAATTTGCTGATGTTGTATGGTTGAACTATTTGCACAGATTTGTCCTTTAATTAAGGATGGTCAATATATGAGAGAAAATAATATTTAAGTTGGTTATGAAATGATTAAACACTCTCACTAGGGTGTGGTCTTTTGATGTAGTTTTGCTGCACTTTAGCAGTACAGTGGTAATCTGTGCTCTCCTGTCAAAAGAGTGTGATAGGAATCTATACATAGTTAATTGAGGATTGATCATGCTCAAATTTATTTAAGTTTAGTTAAAAATGTCCTTTTCCTTCATCAGGATTTGGATCAGGTCCAGTGAAGTTAACACAGTTAGAAGTCTTTGCACCCAACAAGCAGCCAAAAAACATACTGTTGAGGACTTTGCTACTTTTATTCTTACTTGTTGAAGATTATGCAAAAATATGATTGCATTTTGCACACCTAGACTATCTATTTTTCTTCTTAAAACCTCTATATGCCAGGCAAACAATATATTACACATTTTAGGGAGCATAAACGTTTTAAAGGCTGGATGAACAATGACACTTGGAGTGTACATTTATTCAGGTACTGTTTGTCTGTCTCTCAAGCTTTCTTGAGTGAGCAGAGTTTACATATGTAAATGTCTTGGTGTGCCTGCACCACAGTGATTTACCTTTTGGCACATGAGAGAAATTAATCAAAAGTCTCCAGATGAACTTGGCTGTTCCTGCATCCTAGGTCAGCCTCCTTTAACCACCATGTCATTCCCATATTTGTGCTGGACCTAATTTTGATATCAGATATGTGATTAATTTCATAGGCTAGCTGGATCAGTTGAGTGCATAAACAAGACATGTTTAGACTTAAATCCATTTCTGAGATTAGAAATAAAGCATAAGACTGTGTTTGGAGATGCACTTTCACTTCTTGAATACCTACTAATCAAGAACAGATTTCCTAACAGAATATAAGGCTCACAAGCATAGCTGACTCAAAATGATAATAGCTTAACACTAAAGGGTTTACTGTCCTAGTTCTCTGCTATTACAAATCTGCACTATTAAGTGTTGGGAAAATGACAGGACTGGGTGATCTCTGGTCTTTGAAACAGAGATAATTCTGAACACATTCACATTACTCTGACAAAATTCTGACCTCATTATGAGTAACTGTGAGGTCCTTCTGGTTTCTCCTGCTAGAAAGGAGCTACATGATTGCTGCCTTTCCTTGCTGGTGAACCACTTAATGATCCAGATATTTCTTCTCTTTTTCAGGGCAGAGGTGAAAGCTGTCTGCTCCTCTCCTAATCCCTCCCCAGCAGCTTTTGAACCAGCTGTTAAACTTCAGCTAGTGTGGAACTAAGGTAGGAATCTTGAAACTGCAAGTTTCATGAAAACCCAAAGCAGTGACAAAACAGCAAAAAGCCACATGTTTGTCCTCCCTGTGCTCTAAGGGGAATCCAGAAGCAACTCAGCTGTTTTATACTCTGGGTGGTTGCAGGCAGCAGGTCAGCCAGCATGAGAATAATTGTCTGGTGACTACATGTGCTGTGTGCTGGCTTGTGGAAAAGCTACAGGGATGCTTGGAAAGGTGGTGTGGAGCACAGTGGGGTAAAAAAGGAACCATGAGATGGTAGATGACTTTAGTATAGATATGAGGGGAAGTGAAGATAAACATCCATAAAAAACCCTGCCTCAATCTTTCAGAGCTCAAAAATCCTCTGGAAGTGCTAAACATGATAGTATTGTAACAATGAATGATATAAAACAATGTATTTGAATAATAATACCACAGTTTTTGATATTAAAAATGAAAAAAAAAAAAGCTTCTGTGAACAGGTCTTGGTGTGTGAAGGAGAAACACAGTTCAGAACTTTGTCATTCTAGGCTATAGAAACATAAATTAGTGAAGTTAGATTGCAGAGAGATCATTTTGAAGTGGCTGCTGTGTTTTGGGGATGGGGCTGTGAGAATGTGTAGCCCAGTGCAGTAAGGGGTTGTGTACACCACTGCAGTGATGCAATGCACTCTGAATGTCAGGCTGCTGCATAATTCAGGTCACTCTCTTAAAAACTCCTTCTTGTTAATGGAGCTCTTCACATCTTCCTGCTGCTGAGCTTGTGATACTTTGCTATAAAGAACTTTTTTCTCTATTTTTTTTTAAAAAAAAAGAGAAAAAAGGAGATATCTGTATAAAAAATTAAGCAGGAATAAATTTTATATTCACCATTTATAGGAATCTTGGTAGGTTAGCTGAGTAGTAGAGTAGTTTCCTATGTAACAGTGTGACATTTCCCTGGCCTCTGAGTTGTCTGGTCTGTTCTTGGGAGTCTGGTTCCTAAGCAAATGCTGGAAGCACACTGGAAGGACCCATTGTTTTGACAACTGCACAGCCTTTTCAAACTGCACTCATCTTTCAAATATGCATTCCCATGCTTTCCTTGAAATGTCAAAAAAGTTCCAATCCAAATTACATTACGGGCATCTTTAGCAAAATGCTGTTTATGTCATGTGCCCAGCAGAAAATGCATTTTGGAGTATCAAAGTTTTCCTATTAAACCTGACTAAAATATGTATTCTACACTTGAGATTTGAAATCTTTGTATGGTTATGCCTTGGAAATAAAAGGGGGAGTAAGGGATTTTAACTGCAGAGTAGCATCATGAATGGCGAGTGTAATACACAAAATAGCACAATAAAACACAGCCACTGAATTTCTTTGGGTAACTCACAGATGTTCTGGTGTAACCTTGGTGGCAAGCAAATGTTTTCTAATTTGAAATGTTCCAGCCATAAACCGGAAATTGGTGAAGTTAATAGTAGCTGCCAGTGAGAAACACCCGACTTCCACTGGTGACTGCATTTGGCATAGCGGGAAGAAATTTGCAGTTTGCACACATGGAGGTGAACAAAGAACTGCATCAGATTGGGATGGAACTGGGGCAGATTAATTAGGTCCCTGAGCAGCCAGCCAGGGACTTCTGGGCTCTCTGCTGTGCTCTCACACTCTCTGCAGAGCCTGGAGTTTGCAGATGCAGAAAGCAGTGGCCCAACCCTGCTCCTGTTTACTGTATGTGATAAAACTCCCAGCTGAAGCAAAGTTAGGCCAATACTGTGTGTGTCTGAAAATCCACCCAAAATGTTCATCAGTGGTTACTCTGGAACAGGGATAGTGAAAATTATTTGCTGCTAAGGGCATAAAGCATATTCCTCAAGACATTTCTAGCTGTTCTCCACCAGTTCAGCATATGAGTATACTTAATACAGCAGGCTTGTCTAGTACTTTAAATTCAATACAGTAAAATGTGACAGATATTATTCTGTTTGCATTTGCTAGTGAAAGTGCATGCACATGATAGATGAAAAAATAAAATATTAATTATTTTTAAATACATGCAATTTTCCACCTGGGGACAGAAAGACAGAAAAATGCTAGTCATGTAGCTTAATGCACTAATAGAAAGGTACTCTGCTACCACACTGACATTAGAGGTATAAGAGCCTCATTAGAATATTTATAACTGGTAGCTGGTAAGCAATCCAGACAAAAGAACATGTCTTTAGGCTTTTTTATTGTATTGCATACATTTACAGTTGTGTACATAAGTGGTTATTACTTAGAACACATTCCTTAAAATATGAAGGTATTTGTTAATGTACAATATATGGCATAGCTGTGGATCAATTATTACTGTCCTTTTTCTTCATTTTTTTTCCTTTTTTCTATTTTTTTCCTTCTCTGTCTGCATAGCTGGCTCCATGGCTATCTATTATTAAAGATGTAAGAGAGGAACATTTTAGTTTTCTCAGAAAAACACAGCTGCCATAGTAGAAATATATGCTTGTATTTATTCTCTGAATTTAGCTTAGTGTTAGAAGAATGTTTATTCCTATGCATTATTCCATGCTGTTGCACAGAAAAATGTGATGATAATGACAACGTACCTGGAAATATCACAGCAGCCTTTCAATGAATCTGCTTATATGTCACGACAAAGTCATTTAATTTCAGGAAAATGTGCCTAGAGGCATTCAGTTCATTTTGGTTGAAGTTTGTTCCACAGATTTGAGGTCCCAGGGTTTTGAAGGTTGTGATTTCATGATCACTGTCTTTTCTAAAGGGAGAAATCAAAACAGAGCTGTTTCCAAGTAATTCTGATACTGTATTACTTTCATGGAAAATCCTAAACCCCTCCACATACTCATGAGAAGCTAGGGAAGAAGGAATCATCCCAGAAATGCAGTAGTAGCTAATCTTTGCAGAGGTTGTTATTTTTCAAACTTTTAAAGTCATGTCTCACATCTTGTAAAATTACAACACAGAGATTCTGCTTTGTGTTGGGAAAATGTCAAGCTAGAGAACAATCCAGGAAAAAAAATTAGAAAATAAATGTATGTGAGGGCCAGAATCCAGAGCCTGTGGCACCAGAAGAACCCCACTGTTCTATTAATTAGTAGGTAGGTTGTAACACTTCTCTGGTTTTGTGGGGGATTGAACACTGAAAGAAAATGCAATTAGACATATGAAAGAGTCTGATGAACTACCTGACGTCCATCCCCATTCTGACTATACACCAATATTTTAAGGGTATGTAATTTACCCGGTCATTTTCATGCTGTGTCCTGCAGAATCCAACAGGTGTGATTTTTCTCTAAGTGTGAACA
Source organism: Pycnonotus jocosus (assembly GCA_013400435.1). Lineage (NCBI taxonomy): Eukaryota > Metazoa > Chordata > Aves > Passeriformes > Pycnonotidae > Pycnonotus > Pycnonotus jocosus. The sequence goes on from VWYP01024213.1 coordinate 205,959, forward strand.
GCTTCTGGTTTGTAATCCTGTGGGAACCCAGGGCATCTCTTTGGCTGCCCTGGAAGCTCAGGAGACCCTGACCAAACAGCCTGGGAACTGAACAAGAAGGATTGACCCCAGTACAGGGTGGTTACAGCCCTGTCCAGGGGGGTGAACAGGGGGGTTTCAGTTCCATCCATGGGGGTCACAGACCCTGGCACAAAGCAGAGATGAATTACAAATCTCAAGAGAGTGAAACACAGTAGTTTAGCTTATCACAGAGTGAGAAATATGTAGTTTTAGGTTTCTATGATAGAAGTAGATGGAGACAAGATGGAGATTTTGGGGAGGTTCCCTAGGCTTTTCTTCTTCTTCTTCACCTCCATTTTCTGCTGTGACGTTGGCACAATGTGGCTTGGGGAGATTGGACCAAGTGGAGATGATCTGTTTGATGTGGATGGTGGACATTGGTAGGAAATGGTAAACAATATGTTCGTAATAATCTGTATATAAGACCACAGACCTTTCAGGAGACTAAGAGTTCCCTAATGGCTGGTGTTCAGAATGGTCCTTGCTGAGGACAGAGTGAACTATGAGATAAGAAGAAAAGAATAAACACCATGATAAACCTTGGAGAAACTGAACCTTGAAGCCTCTGTCTCTTTCTTGCGTCTGCCCAGAAGCATCCAGGAGGGCAAAAAGACTCTGACCACCTGAATATCGGAAATCGTAATCCGATATAATCCCATCACAGCTCTGCTGGTCTGCCTCAGAGAACACATAACCGTGACCAGTGGTACTTAAAGCTGTCACTAGCCCTACCATTGATAGGGTGTTGGTTTTCCACTTGTAGCCTTGAAAGAAACCATTATTTGAACAGTGCCCTACTTATCATCCTAATGGGTCAGGTGACTAAGCAGTTTGGTTGCCACCTCAATCAATCAAGGTTATTTTGGGATTTGATCAGGGATTCTTAAGGGATTACTTGTTTTTGAGCAAGGGATGGACCACAGAATACATAAATGAGGTTGGTGTTTTGCCCATTCAGAAGAAGGCCATAACATTAACAAGATTAAAAATCTAATAAACGTTAAAAATAGGTATGGTGTTAGTACAGATAAGACACTTTGTCACACCTTTAGGCCTTTTCTCCACACAAAAGCAGCATCTGTTTAACTGAACTCACATTTAAATTAATCAATTTAGTAACAATCCTGAAGCCCTCACATAAACCTAAATGGTTTTACAAAAGGCTGATATTGATTTACCTTAAGTAGATTTCTTACTTAAGCTAAATCACAAGAAACTTGTTGCAGATCAGTTTAAAAGTGTTCATACAGGTCTCTACTATTTAATTAAGTAGACCTGCAAAATAATTCTAGTGAGAACGATGCAATTTTTGTGTTTGGACTGACGAGTTCAATGTGCATTTACTTTCCTTTGGCTCATCATCATCATCATCATCATCATCATCATTCTTCATTATTATACAATTAAATGTAAAGAAAGCTGTTTATTTCATGTAATGAAACAGGAAGAACTAAAATAGGAATACTATGACAACAAAATTTCAAAATGCATTGGAATTTTTAGTCTGAGCATAATTATGTGACTGAAAAATTTACAATAATTAAAAAATAAAGACCTTCTTAGTGTGTTCATTGGTTTTGTTCTACAAGAAAAATGTGAGATCACCATTTTTGGAAGTAGACCTTCCTTTAGTAGACCTTCCTTTTCCTCAGTACAGCATAGCCTTGTTATGACACTGTACTCAGTAGCTTGGTAATTCTCTAAGACAATTTCTCCACAGGGAATGTTGAAGAAAGGTTTCAAATCATTCATTTCTTCTTGCTCTTTTTTCTGAAACTGATAATTGAATACAAGTCTCCTAGGCAGATGCTGTAACCCCACCAGACTGTAGTATTTGGGTCTCTCTTGTCCAAATGAAACATTTACTTCTATACAGCAGAAGAGTTTTCCAAAATATGAGCTTTAGAGAGGGGTGACAGAGGGAGACTAATATCCAGAAGATACCTTCCATATCCTGGGATTCAAAAGACCTGCAGTCCTGTCCCTTCTTCAAATTTGTAAAACTTCAGCAACCATGAGTAAGGAAGAAGTGTCCCTATTACCTTCTAAAACATGCTCTAGGCTTAAAAAAAAAAGGATAACTGGAACCCAGGTTTCCTGCACTAGACATGTCTGCTGCAGTACTGTTATGCCAGTGCTGTTATCTTGTTCTTCCTCCTACTGTTGGAGTTAATTATTAAAAATAAATATTCACAGGACTATTGGCAGACTATTTCTCTAATTTAAATTAGGGTAATCTCCTGGGAATTAATGCAGTTGGACTATACCTGGGCAGAAGTGTTTTTATTTCTCTCTGTTCTTTTTTTACTTTGCCTTTTGTTTTCAGCACTAATTCCACTCTGAACCTGAGGAGTACTTCTGGAAAAAATGTTTATTGAAGCCAGCATGTTTCCATGAGCAGTTTTGGTTGACTGACAGTGAAAAAAAGATTAAAAAATCACAAAGTTAAGTTTATATGCTTTTGAATTAAATGGGCTGCAAAATAATTGGAAGATAATCTGGAAAGTTTTTTAATGAGGAATTTGGCGGCACTAGTTGTAAGCTTCTGGTGTATGCTTCTGAAGTCTGGAATTCAAAGGCAGCATAACGTGGAGGGTGGTAGAGACTGTATTATTTGGAGCCATTTCTAACTTCTCAAAGGACAGAACTCAAAATGGTGGATAAATCTACACAAGTTCAGTCATGTTTTTAAATCTCCACTTTGTAAGCGTGTCCTTGTAATGAAAAAAAGAAGGTTAAAACTGAGATTATAAAATTCAGGTGCTGGGCAAATGTAACGATGATATGCTTTTTTCATTATTCAAGAAACTATATTTAAAAAAGGCATGAGATGTACAGTTCAGAGAGAAATTAAAAAGTGAGTCCAAATCATTATTCTGGGATGTTAAAATAGCATGCGAAATGGGTGGCAAAAGGAGCAGCAATGATCAATCCATTTTGCTGCTGAAGTGAACAAAATCACAAAGAGACAGTGGGGCCACTGAAAGCATGAAACTTTGACACAACAGAGGGCCAAAATGAATTCTTCCTCCTAATAGCTATGAACTGTGGAGGTGGTAATATTCCAGGAACAAAAAGAGATTTTTGCTCACGTTCTTTTTCCCTTTCATTCCTAGCACATGAAACATTAAAAGCCTTTATCACTGTAGGAGAGCAGATTATAATAAGGCAATTAGAATGATCAAAAGCTGATGAAGAATCACGCTCAGAAAAAAATCACATATTAGCCTTCAAAATTTATTAGCAGTAGAAAAGAGAAAGTCTTCTGCCAAGAGGATTAATAGATGTGATCAGTACTATGGAATAGAAAGATGTTTTTGTAGAGTAGTGGGAACTAAGGGGACACACCAAATTTTCTTGGGAAGATATAGAAAATACTGGTAAAATGACAAGATATTCAGACTTAAAACGTGCAGTTCCCTGCAATGTCTGTTGGCACTGATTTATAAAGAGGACACTGGGAGTGACAAATGTGTGGGTTTTGAACATTGCTAAATTAATAGACAACATTGAAACAGATACATGGCAGAACTTACTGAGGTTTTAGGAAAATATTTTATACTTAGATGGATTTAAAAAAGCATGAAACATTTTATCAGCCCAAACTATTGAAATAGAATGAAGAGTAATGTGGCCTGAGCAAAGATCCAAAAAAGAGCAGTGCCATGAATAGAAAATGGTACTGATTCACTTGAGCTCTGCACAGTAACATTCAAAGGATTACCAGTAACCAGGTTTACTGTTTTGTGAGAGAAAGGAGAAAACCAACAGCAGTACCTCAAAGTTTGAAAAAGCACCATTGACTTAGTGGATAATTAAAAATTACATATTGATTACTCTCCGATCTTTCTATGAGCTAGTGATACACACACTTGCTGGTATTTCCTGCTTAGTTTTCAGCATCTCAAGAACCTCTTAGAAACTACTGATCATGGGAAATGGGAAGAGCTGCAAAAGAAGTATCTGCAGGAATCTACAACTGTTGGGAATAGTAGTACAAACAAGCATAACTAAACAGATATGAATTGAATTGCCACACTTATTTCAGCACTGTCTTTTTATATGCTGCTGCCTCAAAATGAATCATGCGCTCCCCGCACGGCCTTATTTCACTAAAGTATTTCCAGTTTGTCAAAAACTATACAGAGTGGTACCACATCCAAAAAAGTATTATCTCCTTGCTGGAGAGAAGTGAAGGTAACATTACTGTGATTCATTTTTAACGCTGGGTAATACTGGGAGATGCATCACGGGTACATTTATTATTGCGGTGGAATAAACCACACTGTGCAGAGTCCTTGAAAGATGGTGTTGGATGTGGGGTGTCACACAGTACATTACAGCTCTGCTGCTGCACTTAGGGCTCGCTTGACACTTCTATTATCCTCTCCCGATTTATTGCTGCTGTTCATATTACAGAAGCATCTAGAAGGCCCAGCTGAAATCGTGCCTGCATTGCTCTGCAGAGCTTCAGCGCTGAGTGGCAAAGATGTGGAAGTGGGAGGGGAAACAAAAAGATGAAGTGACTTGCCCTGGAATGAGAACCAATTCACTCAGGAGGTGAGAGATGAGAGGGTCTGCTCTGGAAGCTGAATAGCCACACTGGCAGACACCTGAATGTGCAGGCATTTGCTTTAGCTCTCAGTGGGCTTGTTAGCTCAGCTCTCTGCTAATACAATCTCAGTTTTCAGCTGAGAGCAATCCTGCCAGCAAACAGAACGAGTTTGCACCCACCTATATCAGTACTGAGGGCCATGTTCTCACTGAGAGCATTCTGTTTAAAACGTGTGTTTTCCAATTTTCATGCCAGCCAACATGTCATTATATTACATGCCCCATTTGGATGTATTTTTATGTCAGGAATTGTTGCTACGTTATTCCATCTGTATTATTTGCTGAAAAACCAGGTACTTCCAGATTTTTTTTTTTTTCTGTAGCTCAGGTGATCATTTCCAAACAAGCAAATTTTGCTCACCTAGTGTATTTATAATAGTCACTGCTTACAACAGAATGGGATTGCTGTGAGGGAAGATACTGAATAGCTCAGTACCAGAATAGGAATCTTCAAATACAATACTGCAATTTTTCTTTGGCTGTTTGCAAAACAAGTTCCTGAATGCTCTTTAGGTTAGCTTTTATATTAATCAAAGGTGTATTTATAAGTACCTATTTTAATCTCTGTGCCTAGAGAATGCCTTTATCCTTATGTGAATTATTAATGGATAAAAATGCTCTATGGTCTTTTCAGAGTTGCAAGGGATAATCAGTCTTGGAACTTGCAATGAATGGAAGTATTGATTTGCTAATATGAAGTAATTTGTGTGATCTAAATACAGTGCATACAATATGTGCAAATTGATTCCAGTTAATCATTTTTGACTGTTCTCCTAAATCTTGGTAAGTGAGAACCTTGGCTTTCTCTACTTGGATTTCTTGGTGGCTTTCAAAGGATTGATTTTTCCTTTAAATGTTTGGGCCCTGATCCAGTTTAGCACTTGGTGGCCTGCTTGGATTTAATCATGTGAACATCTATAATGATTTTAACAGAAAAAAACACTCCATGCTTAAATTCAAATGGATGTTGACATATTTTCCTGCACTAAGATCTAAGCTTGCATCCTATTTGATTTTCATTTGATAGTAACTACTGGGCAAAAATATTATCAGTTGCATGTTAGGTGATACTGAATTTGAAAAACAATGAGCAAAATGGAGTTAAATGAAATTCACCTATTATGCAGCAAACATTTACTAAATTATTAATGAAAGATTTGCAGGATTAATTAATCTAAAAAACCTCATAAAATTGTTGTAAATTGTTTTGATGCTAAACACATGTCTTGTTAATTTTAAATTTACCAGCCTAAAAATAAGTTTACACACTTTAAAGGAATGGTAACAGCTAATACTTGTCTGTAATTTCTAAAAGTATATTTAGTAAGCTATTTTAAATAGAATGCTCATATCTAAAATGTGAAGATAGTATGACATAAAAAGACAAGCTTGTAAATTCAATAAAACCAGGCATTATTGAAAGAAATATTTGAAATTAGTATTAGCTGCCCTACCCTAGTATCTTGATCACAGTGCAAATTGACTTAGCAAATTATAGTTTGCCTATCCAAAGTTTCCACTGCAATGGAATTTGAGTCATAAAGCACCTCTCTACTACCACTTTCAATCTATGCTTTTGTGGGTTTTTGCCTTTAATACAAATCAATTATCTCTGGACTGTATGAATTTCAATAATACATTGAATAGCAATTTTTTTCCTTGTACTGTGTTCTGATGAACCATATTCCCACAAAAAGCTTTCAATACACACAGAAAGACATCTAACATAAGCACTTATGCAGCTGCATGGCTGTATCGTTACTCACATCACTTTTGGTATTTTCCAATGCATATTTGTGTCAAAATAAATGTGCTCATTGGAATGTTTATGGAAAGTGACTGAAATAAGTCAGAAATGCATCATGATGCATCTATAACTGAATACATATTTGCAAATGCTTAGTGGTGCTGCTGATTTAATTTGTGATGTTATATTAAGAGATGGCTTCTATGTACATTTTTAATATTGCCTAATAAGACTGCGATATTCTAGAGCTTTCTGCAAAGTTAACAAGGAAATCATATAAACAAGGGAACTAATTAATGGGAGCCTATGTACAGTGGAATTTTAGTTCTTCATAATTGTAATGCCTCTGCAGGATGATTCAGGACACATAAATGCATGCAAGTGAGTAAGTTAAGAGACAAAAGAAAAGCACTGTGCAGTAGCAGCTGCCACCTCCCACCCTTCAGGAAACGACCATCTGAAACCCATTACAGAAGTCAACGTGTTCCCACAAATGGTTCTGATTCTCAAACTGAGAAGCATTAATAGCAACACACATTCTGAAAGGATGTTATTTAATGAACATGTGGAAAGGGACAGAAATTAATGTGTGTTTTTTTAATAATTGATTGTCACTACAAAGTAGCTTCCATATTAAATGTGCATTAATTATGTTTGATGCAGAGCACCACGCTTTTCTTTCTCCACTTTGCTGTGTGCACACAGTACTGTGAGAAAAGATTTTGGCCTTTCCAAAAGATCAGAATATGAAAACAATTTACTCTGTGTATAATACAGTGGGACAAGGTATCAATTTAATCTGGTCAGCTACTTCCCACTAACCCTGTGCAAAGGAGGCTTCAGATGGACTTCAGAGCTATAAATGCCCATTCTGGTATATGATATTGGATTACCACATTAACAACAAATCCATATAGAAAATATATATATTAGTAATTAAGAAATATAATGGAACATTTACCACAGTATTCAGATGTCTGTATTCTTAATGAACTTTTTTGATACTGCAAATTTGGGATGGATTTTCTCTTCAGTATTTCTTAGCACCTAAGTCCATCTGGCTTACCTTCCAATGCTTCTGATACCATGAATTTGATAGGTGAGCAAATGAATGTGTGCAAGGGAAGAAGGGAAATAACAGAAATTTAAGTGAGGGCTTTGTTACAATATGAGTTTTTTCCTGATAGCTGCTTTTAGTTTAGGATTGCGTTCAGTTTTTGTTTAAAGTCTGTTGGTAGCAGTGGGAATATGTTTAATATACCAATTCATGCATTTTAACATCCTTTGTTGCATCTCGTTTTTGCAAGATGCTGCACTGTAGAGCTTCATAAAATGAACAAATGGAGCTAATTAATGCCTTTTCACTATCTGTACTTGATATTATGTTTTTAGAAGTCTAAAACTAATCCTAAAGAGAATTATATGAGGATCTGATGGGATTAAAATTATATTTAATTTTGCTTAACAGTTTTTCTATACAATTACTTAGAAACTGCTCAAAATTTAGAGTGATGGACACCTGGATTATGTAAGGCAGAGCCTGGTTGTTTGTCTTACTGGAGCACAAACACTCCACTGCTATTCCAGCTCAGAATTTGTTTTCTTACTTGTAACAGCTGCTGACCTGGACATACATGCACAACTCTAAAAATCAGTATAACCTGTGAACAGCAAGGAGACACTAAAAATATTGTGTGTATGAAGGTTTCGTGAAGGCCAGGGTAGAGTGCCTAGTTTTTCAGGAGGGATGGTGTAGTGGTTTAAGGCAAATTTGGGAGGAAACCTCCTAAGGAGACTCCCTCGGAGAGCAGTGGAAAGAAACCTGTTTATTAACAGCACTCCCCAAACTCAGTAAGTTGAACAATACCTGGTACCAAGAACTTTGTGCCACTCTGGAGAAATGCCAGCTTTAGGAAGGGAGTCTCTCCTGTAGATGGTTGCTCTGTTCTCAGTCCCTCTGGTGCTTGGTAAAGTTGCTGCGCACGGTAGATCTTGATGGGCCAGGCCCCCCGGTGCTCCCACAGGTCCTGGGTCCAGGGAGACTTGAACAGTTCCGAGGAAAAAAAAAAAAAAAAGAGGAAAAAAAAAAAGTTAAGCTTCTCTAGCTAACTAACTAACTAGCAAGAAAGCAAAAAGCAAAAAAAGCAAAACCAGCAAGGGTCAGGAAAACAAAACAAAAAACCCCCTCTCTGTCCGGCGTCCATCTCAAGGCCAGGAGGAGGAGGAGAATTTCTGAACACAAACTCTGCATTCCCCTTCAGACTCAATATGAAAGGTACAGAGTTTAATATCCAGAATAAAGATGATTGGGGATACAAACATCATAATCTCACCCTAGGACAGATGGGGATTGTGTGGTTGGGGATTCAGCCCATCAAGGAGCTAATGTCATACCCTGACTGCCTGTTCCAGAAGTTCCTGCCAGAAGAGTAAATAGCTTCATTTGTGCTCAGGCTCGGTTGTTCTGTGTTGTTCCCTTCTGCTCTAGTACCACAGAGTCCTTCTGGCTGCTGCCTTCTGGAATAAGAAGAATTTAGGTTCACCCTGGCCACAGCAGCGGCTTGTCAGAAGTGTGATGCTATCAAAATAAAGGACTGCTTTCTCAGTTTTGTTTACTTCAGTAAAACTTGAAGAGCATTTCAATACATAAGATGAAGCAAAGATATTTTTCTCAATACAGTGCTCTTCACTTTGAGCTCTCATTGTCCAGTATAAAATGGCAGGTTCATGTGTATAGCAAGCGTTTTGTCTTGACAGTACATTTCTTAATACTGTCTTATTTTTGGTGGGTATTTCTGCTTTAGTCTCCTGTTCTGTATTAGAGCCAGAACACAACCCTTGGAACTCTTGCAAAGCATGTGCTTTGGGTAATCCAAAAATGTGGCTTGACATCTTTAATCTCTATTCATCAGCATGGCAGAGCAGAAAAGAGTGGTCTTTTAGGCCTTAAAGAAAGTGACTGAACTATCTAGAAGATTTTCTGTCAAGTTTTCTTGACATTAACCTTGTTCTTCCAAGAATAATAGAATATTTTTAGGATGGAGGAATGAAACATGAAGAGGTTAGCCTGTATTCTCAAGTATTCAGTCAGTCCTGGCCATAGTTAATCTCTTTTTGAAAAGATATCCGTGCCTCTACCCCACACAAGGTTCCTAAGGTAAAGGAGCTTGCATTCATATTCTTTAGATGAAAGATAGGTCATCCTAGGCTGGTTCATTATAGAGAAACAATCTTAATATGCAGGTTTCTCAAGCACCTTATTTAACCTTATTGTTTTGGGGGCTTTAAAATATTTTATTTTAGATGGCAAGAAATAACTTCAGAAGTTCTAATTCCCTTTCTTGTCTTGTTTGAATACTGTGGGATTTTTTGTTTATATTTATTTCTTTTAACCTGAGTGCTCTTTCAGTTTGCATTGTTCATAAATTTCCTCTTCACTTGACTGAATTTTTTTAAACCAGGAATTTTTTTAATAATAATTTTTTTAATAATTCAACTGCCAAGTCAGGAGCGTCATAGGAGAAAAAGTTTGGTAAAGCATTCTGCCAAAGCTAAGGAGTCCTGTGTCATCAGCTGCAAAATCTTGGCAGAGTTCCAGCCTGATTGCCACTGGAGTTTGCTTGAGGTGTGGCAGAAAGCAGCTCAGAGATGAAGAGGTTCACTTGACATCAGATTGTTCCACATGGAAACAGATGAGTGTCCTGTGTCTAACCAGCACCATTGGATTCACCAATGGTTATTCAAGTAAGAGGCACATAAACCTTGTTATGCATAAATATGGTTGTAAATCTTAAATTCAGGCAGTTGATCATGTACAATAATGAGGAATAAAGTCAAATCTAACTTGTTTTCTCATGCAGCTGAGGAGTAGATGGATCTCTGAGTGTCACATTCAGCAGAAGTGGTTCATAGATGGCAGTGTAAGAGCTAAGTTTGAAAGCCAGGCACAGGTACTCTGAAGGCACAATCAGTATATAAAATCATTGCATGTGAATAGGTAATACCAGTTTAACTTTGTCTCAGCTCAAGAGCATCCCATCTCTCTGAGCTGCAGAATTATCATCTGAATTTCTCTTTCTTTATCTCAGCCTCTGCTTTCTTTGTGGTTGGAAGAACTGTGGAGCAGAGTCTTCATCTCAAGTATGTTCCACTCTTGGCAGGTATTCACAAAGACCACGTCAGTATGTACAGTGTATTTATTGCTTTGTGCTGTTATTGCCAGCAGCTGGAAGATGTGCAGAACATTTCACTGATCATCTTCTCTTTAATGTCAGGAGCGCTTCAGTGCAACTCCCTGTGCATAATACAGTAAAAAGAAAAAACCAAACCCAAAGAAAAATGTTTTCCCTTAAACTGTGGTTGTTTAGCCTTAACCACTTTTACTTAAAGACACTACTTTCGCAAAACTATTTTTATGTCTAGGATTGAGCTATGTTCCCTTTGAAAATAGATTGTATACCAGGAATATTTTCCAGCTCTTGGATATGTTTATTTCTTTCCTAACCATCACAGAGAATAAAAACCAAAGAAGCCTGGTTGTAAAGCCTTTTAGATGCAAAATTGCATTTTTAAGCTGATAATGAAAGTAGAATATTTTTTTTATTCTTTTTTTTTTTCCTTGAGGATCCTTATCAAAGATATGAATGTGCAAAGTAAAGCGTCTAGTAGAAAATGAGGGATAGTACTCTGTACTAAACTGGTTTCTAACAATTTTGGCTATTTAATTTCTTAATCAGCTGAAGCATAAATTATAAGGAACATTAAAATTAAATTTCTCAAGAAATATCAGTTTCTGAATAAGAAATCCTGCTGCAATCCTTATTCTATCCAAGGACCAAGCTGGAGGTGAGATAATTGTCTTTGAGGTGGGCAGAACTGGAGGATCTGTAAAAGCCTACACCAGCCTGAATCTCCAAGTAAACAGAGATGTTGTATAAAAGGTGTAATTTCTTTCTATACTTTTGCAGGATATGCTACTTTTTCCAGGAAGATATGTCCTAAAATGACCTGGGCTTGCTACTAAGATTTATAAAAGAGAACTTTACATTCTTAGAAGAGATGTAACTCTGTATGCAGATCTTGCAGATATTTCATTAACTTTTGTCTGAAAATATCAGTAGTGCAATTTGTAAGCAGGAAAAGATATGAAACAGCTGTGCTGGTCAGCCAGAACATTCAGTTGTAACAGTTGACAATGATGATGACTATTGCAGTGGGGGTCAGGTTATCAATAGAGAGTTGAGAAAAATTACAGCTAAAGCCTTTGCAACCTGGCATTCTTGTTAGCCTGGACATGTCTCTGTGTGTGCTTAACCTTTGTCATTCAGGGAGTTGTGTCTTTATTTTGCCCAGTGAAGTTACAGTGGTGTCATTTGGACATCCTGTCATTCATCAGCAGGAAGCTGGGCACTCAGTCTCTGTCAGAAAGTGCTGCTGAGGCTCTGAAAGGTTTATTCTCTATGTGAGAGCTAGGGTTTTGTTCTGTTAACCTGTACAACAAAATATCTGCTGGATGTTAATGAAGCTTCTCATTAAATGAATTCTCAAGTTCAATGAAAACACTAGAAATCCTGGGTTTTCATTGTAGTACATCAGGATTTTGCTTTATTGTGCTTCCTATTAGAACAAGGTTATTATGGGCCATCAAGCCACATAATTTACAGGACCTGAGGTTCTGGCCTTTTGTCTTTGCCTTTTCAGTACTAAAAAAGGTTACTTACAAAAGGGAATGCATTGCAGGACTGGTTCTTTGCAAACAATAATAATGAAAAAGAATATGTATAGTTTGTTAGAAATTGATTGCGTTCCAAAACCATCTTCATAAATTTCCTACAGATTTTTATTTCCAGTTCTCCATTGATTCTGATATTTACTCTGTATTCTTTTGAAAGTGGATAACCTATTTTTCCTACCATGATACAGATGAATATTGTAGAAGGTTCAGCTCAAATACTGTTGGATGTTTCTTTTTGTAAAGGCAAATGTTGTCAAGAGAGTTGGTTTGGGGGAGAGGAAACACAAAAGAGCAGAGTTTAAAAAACTCTGGTTCTATGAAATTAAATACAGAAAGGAATTCAATATTTTTTGCTTTGCATTTGCAAAATGCTTTTGGATTAAGGGCTACCTGTGGTGTTATAGGACATTAGCTTTTTAAACTTTTGCTCAGAATTGTTTCATGGACACATCTTTCTAAAAATAGGTAAAAGTGACCAATGACTTGGGCCAAGTGCATGGTGGTCTGGCCAGCCAGGGATGAAACCCAAGAGAGCTGATACTGGAAGGGTAGAGGGGCAGATTAGTTTTCCTAAAGTTCTTTCTGGACTTCTTTTGCTATGTATTCATCTTGTCTTATGATTTTGTGTAGAAACAAAGGATGAAAACATATAATTGTTTAGACTGACTTTGCTGGCTGAAAGGCTTTTGTAGAGATGACTTATGTGTCTCTTATTCCTGGTGGAAACTATTCCATTGGATGCAGTTAAACACAGTGGATAGAAGGACTAGATAAAGTACAGCTTTCTTTTGTTAACACTACATAGTATGCCATATAAAACTTATCATGTGGGCTTATTGCTGGAAGGAAGATGTTTTAAGCATTTTCAGTTGGAAGAAAAGGCAGCATTTCCATAAAGACAGAACAAAATTTGTTCAGTTTTCGTTACCTCTTGCTTCTGTTCCATAATGGAGACAAGAATTTGGAATGTATTTGCAGTAAAAACTCTAAAGTACATAAGAGGATGAACAGAAAAATACAAGATTTTAATTCCAGGGCAACAGAGAAAATATAATTTCTAACAGAATGAATTCTTCAGAACTACTCTCTTAATAAATGAAAACTGAAAAAAATACATTTCAAGTGCATATGTGTGAAAATTTATGCTTTCTCAAGGATTGTTGTGCTGTTTTTGTGCTTTTAAAAAGAAACTGCTCTCTTCTAGGCCCTAAACATAGAGATCCTTTGGTTCTGTGAGGTATTTTGCATCTAAAAAGATACAGAATGGAGATACACAAATTCTGTAGTTGAATTTGTACTTGAAATGTGGAGTGTTGCTAAGCCTGAAGGCAGAGGAGGAGATAGTGTCAGGAGATAGTAAGGATGTCTGCAGTTTTATTCCCCAGATGTTCAACAAGTGAATCTCACCACATCTGTACTTGCAGGAGCTCCTGTCTAAAAGAAGAAAAAAAAGCAACAAAAAAATCTTGTCTTAAAAAAAGCAATTAAGCTATCTTGCTGGTTTTTTACTTATTTTGACGGTAGTATAGGAAGGGCAAATATTTCTTGAGTGTGTGCGAACAGCTTCAGTCTGAGACATCACTGACACAGTGAACTGAGGATATTTTTCCCTCCAGGGTGCTTGCAGATGATACATAATGCTGTGATTTTCCTAGCAGCAGCTCGAGTCAAGCTGTGCTGTAATGTTACCAAACAACTACAAACACGAGGATGGGGATTCTCTCACCTCTGCACCTATAGCGTTATTTGCATATACTATTGAGGCAAAGAGCAGGAAAACACCTAATTATAGAGTGCTGTATCTCGAATCTTAGATTCATGGTTGTTCAAGCTGCCTAGACTTTACAGAGAGTGCAGCTGATGTTCATTAATCCTGATGTTCTCTCTTCCCTACTTCACTATTTGTTAAGCGTCTCTCACTGCGTTCTGAAATATTAATTCCCTTTGTTTCCTGCTACTTCCAAAAATTTATTTCACAAGCAATTGTTAGTGACTGTGTCTACAAGGCAAGAGAGTAGCTCTTCTGGAAATGTTAATTGATTTGCAATTTAGCTGTCAAAAAAAGACCCCGAAAGGAAACCATGGTAAAACTTCCTTTCCAATTAAGGCAGTGTCTCCACGGCGGTGCGGCGAGAGGCTGTGCAAGGCTCCTGCACATCTAGACTCGTGGAGATCACACAGGGCTTGTCTTTGGCCCCTTAGGGAAGGGAAGGAGCCAACCTCAGTGTAACTCTTTTGGAGGAGTCTGTGGGGGTATCATTAGCAGGGATGACTGCAGGTCAGTCTGGATTCAGAAGTATGACTCTGGAGATCTGGGAATGAGAGAGGGAAAACCAGACTTTTGCATAAACTTCCACATTGTTCATCATAGCACTCTGGCTTTTACCACCTTATGAACAAAAAGCACAGAAAAATAAACAAACTGCTTTTCCAGCTACTAGAGCTTTAAAAAAAAAAGCATAATTTTTTTTGTGCGTGAAGAATTGAGTTGCGTAATTTTCTTTGGTTAGCATTTTATGCTGAAGCACAGAGGATTTCTCTCTTTTAGTGACAATTTCTGGTAGGAAAAGACATCTTGGCAGTAGGTGGCAGTGGAGCTCTTCCATTGCAGAATTTGTGACAGCGGCATAAATCCAGCATTTACAAAGCACAGCCTTTCCCAGATGCCGGCCTCAGGGCCTTATTCGGCCCTGCAATTCACTTCTTATTGCTGGGGATGTCTCGTTAGGAGATTAACTGTTTAAAATGCACTGCTAATGTGAAAGTTTTAATTGGGAAACCCTGCGCATATTAAATTAATCTTAAGCGCTTTTATCTGGAATGCCTGTTTCCTTTCCACGGCACTTTGTATTTGCAAGCACCTCACATTCTCCTGCATCGTATTAAAAACTTGAAATCGACCAACAATGTTTTTTTACATTGCTGAAAATCCTTATGAAAGATGG
Source organism: Pycnonotus jocosus (assembly GCA_013400435.1). Classification (NCBI taxonomy): domain Eukaryota; kingdom Metazoa; phylum Chordata; class Aves; order Passeriformes; family Pycnonotidae; genus Pycnonotus; species Pycnonotus jocosus. The sequence continues at coordinate 221,059 of VWYP01024213.1, forward strand.
TTTCTGAAGCCTCCTAAATCCTGAAGTGCAGATGTTGGTAAATGCAATGTGAGGGGAATGGTAGCAGTGCTGTAGTATATTGACAGGCAGTTTGTATCCATGGAGAAAATGCAGGGCAAAGGTTTCATCCTAACCACAGCTTATGTTTCATGGATAAGCACGGTGAGCATTAGGAAATTGTGAGAACAGCTGGGATTTGCAGTTTGAAAGGAAAGCAGATAGCAACTCGGCCAAACATTTAGGTTGAGCTTTTTCAAAGCCGCCTTGGGGATTTTGGAGACTGGAATCTTGGGCTGCTTGTAAAATCCTCAGTCCTTAGGCCTGCTTTCTTTTCTTTAGGGTTTCTGCTGTTTTTAATTTGACCACACCATTTAGACAAGTGCAGGGAATGATACATGATAGAAGGAATTTATATTGTCATATGTAGAAAGGAAGAAACTGAAGTTGCAACTCTGCCAAGCTGTAAATTCTATTCCAGATCTTACTTTATGTGACCATTCAGATTTTGTCTGCACACTTTTGTGGTTATTGTTGGTTTAAAAGTCTTTATCTTCCTCAGAGGCACTGTTTGGCAGTCTCTTTTTTTCATCATCTCAGGCATTTTTTCAGAGTGAGTGCTTTGGATAGACCACTGAATGCATATCATTTCCAGATTTATAGTCTAGCTGAACTCAAGCACTGGGATCCTTGCACTGGTTCTACGTTGCCCGGTGTAGACATTGCTGAAAACTTGAGAGTGGTCTACAAAGCTGAAAAATACAGACAGCTGGCCATGCCTTCCTTGTACATAAATATTTTGGACTTTGTCATTAAATGGAATAATTTATTATGGAACAGCCTGTGGCCCTTCCCTCCTTCCCTCCTTCCCTCCTTCCCTCCTTAACAAGAGTCCACTAAAGTGCTTGTTGGTAGGTAAACTCACTTCCAGAGATGCTGAAACAACATTAATAGGATTCAAAGATGGAAGGTGGATATAATTGATTTTGGGTCTACTGAATAGTCTCTTTAAATCATATATAAATAATGTAGCATAAGAATTACTGTGTTCTTTATCAAGATTAAATTTAATGATGGTAAAGCTTTTCTTCTTTATGTGTGTCAGCTATGAAGGCTAAATTTCACATTCATCTCTTGTGCAGCATGCTTTAAAGGTAAAGAATGTGGGCTCATGCTTTGCCAGAGGAGTCAGAACAAATCTGCCAGCACTGAGGTTTTCATGGTGCTTTAGCAGTTAATATTTAAAATGCAGTAGCTCATGTTTGTTTGCATGATTTCAAGGATTCTGATGAAATGTTCCATCTGATCTAGTCTCAGAAAACTCAGAGAAATATGTTAAAGGGCATGATTCATGCCTTGTATTGCTATTTGCAGAGAATATGAAAAGCATAAATATTCCTCCGAAATACATATATTTTACAAATTATTAAATCTTATCCTTCTGTGTAACCCATTTTTGCAGATGTTGTACAATGCAAGCGTGATGCTTTATTATTGAAGATGGTCTGCTTTTATCTGCCCTGAACACAAGATTATCATTTGTCCTTAAACAGTAAACTGAAGTGTTAGTGAGGCTGATTTGCCCTCACAGGGAGAAAATGGCTGGAGGTATTCCAGGAGATCTGCAGGAGATAAGACCCAGTAAACCTAAAGATGTATAAATACACATATAGATACATGCGTGTGTGTTGGTGTGTAGAGGAAAAAAAGGCTGGAGTAATTTTGAAAGCAGATATTCAGCATGGTAAGGTACTTGGAGAGGACTCACAAAAACAGTAACCCTTAATAAAAAAGATTTGTAAAGTTCTGAATTTTGCCTTTTGATGAGGGCAAAGGCATGGAAGTTTGAAAGGAAGCTGGTGAATGACAAATTGCCTTGCATGTAGGAAGGGGAAAACCTTGAAATCCAAGGAAAAGAGGGTCTAGTATCTCATTGATGCCCAAAAGAGATTGGCAGCCTCTTCATGGATGACCTACAATACTGATAAATTAAGTTTCACTTTAAGGCTTTTAGTTAATGATGAACAATTGGTGAACATCTGTGGTTTAGAGTGTTAACCAATTAGATCT